>RJWH01005423.1:49207-77116 GCA_004363575.1 Solenodon paradoxus
AAGACGCTCCGCTCAGGTCCGGCCCGAGGCAGAACAGCTCCCCGACACACACCCTTCTCCCTCAGAAGCCCCTTCTCCCTCAGAAGCCGTCCGGCAGCGTCGGGGCTGCCTCATGCCCCACACGTCACTCCTCCAGAGAGGCCTCTGGAAACACCCGCCTAAGGTGAGCTCCCTTTTATCCTCTACCACGACACATATTCTAACAAATGTTTCCATTTTTAAAAGTTTGCGTTCAGAGTTAAAGTTTCCAAACTGCTCTGATTGACTCATTGTCACCAACGATAAGCTCTACGGACTTAACCACAACGAGAAATGTCCCCTCACTACATTCCATTACCACCCAGCAGCGGCCCTCGACACACGCACGTCTATGAGCCAAAAAGTCTCAACACTGATGTGCTTTGCTCTGACTTCCGGGTGCAGAGCAATACAATCTAAACCTGTGAGCAGTAGGTCAGCAAAAAATACAAACTATATTGTTCTACCTGATGGAAAACGAGGTCCTCCCTGCTCACTCACTTAAGGCAAGAACCAGAATAAGCACCCCAAGTCCTTTCAGAACCCCACTAGAGGCAGGCCCTGGCGCTGGGAGGTTAAGTCCGCTGGGCGAGTCCACATACATGCCGGGGGGAGGCCGGCCAGGTGAACATCACAGAAAACCAGCGCCCCTCCTCCCTCTTCCTGCCCGCCTGCTGCTGCGTTCCCGCTGCACCTTCCCTGAAAACAAAAGCAGAACCTCCACTCAGAAACACACCCTAAACAAGCCTGACAGTGAGAACCACAGTCTAAATTAGATTTCATAATAAAAGCATTAATATTTACTGGAATGAAGACTTAGAAAGAAAAGGAATGAAAGTCAAGTTATTCTCTCCCAAGGCCTTCTCTCCAGAAGGGATCAACCCAGAGAAAAAGCAGCAGTCATGCAGGCCTCCGTGTGTGTGAAATATGAAAATCAGTCAACATACTTACAAGAAGACAATGACAAGAGTGAGCTCCACAACTGTGGCCACTGCAGGCGACGGGCAAGCAGCGACGCGGCCTCCTCAGAGGCGCGGTGCCCAGCTGCCAGCAGGGCGCACCGGGAGCAGAGGCCAACCCGGAGGCGTCCAGGCACCGCTGAGGACAAGCAGCAGGAGCACAGGCCCCGCTGTCACACCCGGCAGCCTGGTAGCCACTCCTTCCTCCATCCAGCAGAAGACGCAAGGTGCCCCTCCGGAAAAGCGGGTGGGAGCTCCCTGCCCAGGACCCACGACACGCGGGCCACCCAAGGAGAACAGCAGAGCTGACGGCAGGCTCACCAAGGGCGAGAGAGTGGCATGAGCTCCTGTAACCCTACCCCACCCAGAGAGCAGACCCAAAAGGCTACTGACCCCCACAAAGCCGAGGCCCACCACCCCGTCCTGCTGGTGGGCACAGCGGGCACAGACAGCAGGTGGCCGGGAAGGCCTCGTGCATGAGCCAGAAGCCAAGACAAATGCAGAGAATGCACTCAGGGACTGAGGCTGTGCAGAGAGGGAACGCCAGGCGCAGGCCGCCAGCAAGAGAAAACGTACTTCACGCAGATGCCGCAGTGCGTCCTGGTGGAGCAGCACTGGAGTCAGCCGCCTCTGGCCCAGCCCGGTCACGAACACCCAAGGGCCCGGGTTCTGTCCCAGGGCCAGGGAAACAACCAAACTGAACAATAAAAGAAATGAAAATGCTTTTCCTCCTCTCTCTTCCTGCCTACTTGCCTTTATTCCTGCACCCTTCTTTAAAAAGTGACACAAACAGATGCCATCAAGGAGCACTCAGACAGAAAGTCCCACATTAGTAGTGACAGAGGCAAAATGCTTGGAAGGACTGGGGGACACAGATGAGAATCCCTGAAAACAGAACACCAAAGACGAAGACGTGGAAGATGAGAGAAAAAGGTAAGAAAATGGAAGCTGAGAGGTGCAATTTCGACTGCATGGAGGATTGCTGAAAAAGAACGTTCAGTGATCAGAGAGACAGAATAAGAATGCTTCCCAGACTCAAAGGGAATGAAGGTCCGGACGGAAGGAGGCCACCAACGCCACCCTACACGCAGCATTCGCATTCTCAGAGTCGACTCGGAAAGCAGATCCCTGCCTTGCACACCAAGAAACAAGGAAAAGTCACTTCCAGTCTAGATTATACTCTCCATTAAGTATGAACATAAAAAATACATCCCTTCAAAACTGCAAACCCTCCCACAGTTTTGGTCTGGTGCACACTTTCCTGGCGCACGGAACATGTGCGCCAGGGGAGCCCGAGTCCAGAGGGCACGACGCCACACAGCAGGGGCCCAGCAGGGGCCCGGCAGAGGCACGGCCTCGGCGCCTCAGTGAGGATAAGGCCTGGGGCAGTGGGGCAGCCGCTGTCCTGGCTACAGGACAGACCACGGCCGGCAGGCTCACCAGCGGGGAGGGGTCTCGTGCCCCAAAGCTTGGCGCTGATGAGCAGCAGGAAAGTCAACAAGCAAGTGAAACCAAAGGCAGCAGTTACCTGCAAGCAAATTAAGAAGCTGAACTGCTGATCTCGTCTGAGAATATTTTCACACATTAGTGAAATGTCACACACTCGCTAAAACACTGTGACACATGAGAAACGGGAGAAGGACCCTCCTCTCCCACGGTGAGTCAGTAAAGGACGACTAAGTGGGACAAAGACTCACACACAGTATGAACGAGTAATTCAGACCCAGCAATCACATTCCCCAGCATTCGAGAGAGGCTTACTTAAGCCTGCCTAGTGTCTGGGACCCAGCTCGTTACCACGATCACAGTTCGCTCCTAACAGGGCTTTTTAAATTTTTTATTTTTTCAGCAATCACATTTGTCAAGTAAATATGAGAAAAATGATTACAGAATGAAAATAACTGACACTGAGGTTTAGGAATAGGGGGTGAAGTAGGCCCAAGTGTTTTTATTTTATATATTTTTTATTTCTATTGTTTTTTAAAGGAAAGGTACAGGGAGGAATAAAGGCAAGAAGGCAGGCAGGCAGGCAAGGAGAGAGAGGAGGAAGCAGCGTTTTATTTATGTTACTCAGTGGTTCATCTTGCTTGTCTCCCCAGGCCCGGGTCTTGAACTAGGGACCTTGGGAAGTGTGCAGGCTGCACCACAGTCGACTAAAGCGCCTGCCACCCGGGTACGCCAAGTGTTTTATAACTTTTTTGTAACGCTATTCCTGACTGCGTTTTTTGGACAGTTCACACAGTGAGGCAGAGGAGAAGCGGATGCACCCCCGGGCTCCAGGGGACAGAAGTCTGCTGGCACCTGGAGTCCGGCCCTGAGAGACGTGAGCAGAGCGGCTGCCGTCCAGACCACAGCGCTGGCCATGCCGCTGAGAGTGTGAGCCGACCGGCAGGGCCAAGCCAGAAAGCGAGCGTCCGCTGCAGACACTCTGTCTCTCCTCTTCAGGGCGAAGCTCCTCGAAAACACCGACACTCGCTTTCCCAGTCCCTTAAACCATCCCATCACGGCTCCCCTGCGCAGTGCACTGGCACGACCATGTCGCCACCGCGGAGGCCGGCCTGGCGCCGCTGCAAGAGCCGCCGGGAGCCCGGCCGGCTGGGCCTGAACCCTGGCTCCGCCACTTCAGGGACAGTCACGTGGCTGTGGACGCCTGTGCCTCAGTTTCCTGCTCTACCTGCCGTAAGGATCAGCAGGGGGGTCAGAGGCGCAGGAGAGCCAGGGGCACCCCAAGTGCCACTTCCCTCCCTGGACGGACATCGCGTCAGAAAACGATACGGAGAAAGGGAGAGATGTGGACATACACACCCTCGAAACGCCCTCCGCCCTCCGCCCTCCATTAGATGAAAACTGTAGGAAAACAGCAAGAGCCCAACACGAAGAACTGCTTCCTAGGCTCTGTCTGTAAACGCCAAAACCACCGAAACAGCAAGTGATGCACAGGGCGCCCCAGGATCAAACAGGCGCCCGTGCCCAGGGAGAGCACCTCCGAGCCCGGGACCAGCGCCCAGCAGGGCCGGTGGCCTGAGGCCAGGCCTCAGGACTGAGCAACTGGGCACCAGTGTGGCCCTCAGACCACCACCTCCCATCCCGCTTCCTCCATTCTCGGCGCTGAGGACACTCGATGAACCGCTCTGTGCAAGGACAGCTCAAGAGCAACTAACTGAGGCCACACAAGTTTAACAGAGTTACTTGAACAGAAGCTGCAAGCTAATGAAGAGAAGTACCTGAGATGGCGAGTGTCAGAGCCCCCCAGAGCAAGCCTGAGACCAGGGATTAAACTATCAGGACAGTGAATTAATTGCCTCTGGCGCCAGCACCCAGGCGTGGATGCATCCGGAGCCATAAGGAAAGCTGACGGGCGAGTTCTACGTGGGACATGTAGTGCGTGACCAGCACAGACCCTTCACCAAGAAACAGAAGAATGACATCAGGTGAAGAAGACCACCAGTAACTTCAAAGGACAGTGTCACCTTGTCCAATCAGGAACTGAAACCTGGTCTGCAGCCTCCTCTCTCCATCCCCCTGCCTCACCTTGTGGGGTTTTCCCTTAAAAACTCAGGCCGCTGGCAAGGCCTCGAGTCAGCACCCCAACTAATGGGGTCTTAGCCTCCTGGCTGACTCCATCCTCTCTCTCCCTCTGTTCCCCATTAATGGGGGTCTCAGCCTCCCTTGGCTGGCTCCATCCTCTGTCTCTCTGCTCCCCACTAATGGACCCCCAACTTGCTTACTCACTGCACCTGTCTGATCTCTGGAGCGACCCTGAGCCCACAGGGTCTGGACCTCCCTTCATCGGCTCCATCCCTTTACCCTCTGATTAAACCCCTGCTTGCTCACTGGCCTGACTCTGCCGGGGTTCTCTGAGCAACCCGAAAACCCCTGCAGTGAGGAGCCTGTCTGGGGAAGGCAGACACCAGCAGTGGGGGCGCCCCTTGAAGCAGCACACCTGGCACCATCCCACATGAGCTGGATCATAGAAGGCTAAAATCTCACCAAGGCTCTGCCCGGGCAGCACCATACAAGACTGAAAAATACCACTGAACTGCATCTTCAGCAGCAAAAAGTGCAATCCAAGAGTGCTCCAGAATACTTACTTTCTTGCTATGCCTTTTTCTACTGGTTGTTTTAAAGGCTACTCAACACCACCTCAGGCCCTTACTCGACACTTTCTAAGGCAGAAACGAGCAACGGCTCACAACACATGAAGGAAGGCCGTCCACAGAAAAAGCAAAAGTAAATCCCAACACAGCAACTCCCTCTAAGGAACTCCTGCTTCAGGCGCACCAAATAAGTCATCTACATCACAGCCTTGCGTCGCCAGCAGAAAGGATGTTAGAGAGGAGAAAAACATTCGACAACGCAAACCAAAACTGCACTCCAACCTGGAAGCTGGCGCCCACGTTCTCAAGCAATCCTGCAGACAGACACCACATGCTGGGGCGGGTGGGAAGAAAGACAAGCGGTGAAGATCTTCAACATCTTGAAGAGATGGGAGAGGGGTGCACACGAGCCACAGCAACTCTCAGGAATTTACATTTCTGGCAAAAACGGAAGACTCCAGGCTCCACAGGCCCCGTTAGCAGTCAGCAAAAGGTGCGAGAGAAAAGGGAGCAGGCTCGGTTCTGACCCAAACCACTAGCCACAAGTTTTCTCGTAAAAGTTGGCCACTGGAGCAAAGAGGTCCCAGCCTCCGAGAAGACGTCCCCTCCAGGACACAGGGCAGACAGGGCACACAGTTAGCCCCCGCCTTTTTTTCCCCTAAAGGTGCAGAAGGAAAGAAGGGGAGTAGGCAGGCAGGCGGAGAGAGAGAGGTGGAAGAAGCACTTTATTTTATTCAGTTTTTCATCTCTGGTTATTTCCCCAGAGATCCCTTCTTCCTGCTTGGTCTCCAGGCACCATCCCGCCCTCCAAGCATGCATTCATTCTGTGTATGGGGTCCTGCAGACCTGCCCCCAGGCCCACCTTGACCTGGGACTGCCCTCAAATCTTCTAATAATGAAAAGGCACAAACTTTTTTACTAATATTTCATCCATGCCGACTTGACGGAAGTCAGGAAGGTTTGGAAGATGGAAAATGCTGCCGGGATCAATTAATACAGCACAGTGCTCCAAATCTTAGACATCTTATGACGTGGTGCATGCTGTGACACGTTTTCTCACAAGCATCATTCAATTTATCTTAGCAGTCCAGGTCAAAGTCATGTAACTTGCTGCTACAGCACCAGGAGCTGCACGGGCTGCAGCTTTCCAAGCCCAGGCTTGTGCTGCTCTACTTCGCCTCACTCTGCAGACCACGCGGGCTGACGCGAGTGAGGAGCAGGCCGGGAGGGCACCAGTCCTGTGTGCCCTGTGCCCCTTTCTCCATGCCAGCTGCCTGAAAAGAAAGGGATGCCAGCAGGACCACGCAGAAGCGAGCGCCAAGTTCCCTGGGGCCCTTGTGCTCCCCAAAGACCTCCTCCCGACTCCAAACTGCAGAGCCCCTTCAGGGCAGCGACCCACCACCTCCACCCAGATGTCCTCCCACTGGATGTCCTGGGAGCTCAACTCAGAACCACACGCGTGGCCACCACAGAGCCCACGGCAGCATGAGGCCTGGGTTTCTTATAAGAAAAAATAAAGACTTTGTTTTGGGAACCTCACAAGTTTTGAAATGTGAGCTGATTGAGGCTGGGCCCATGACCAGGAACCTACAAAGGGAACAGGTGAGATTTTGAGGGGTCAGAGCCTCCTAGCCAGGAGGCTGTCCCAGACTCAAACTCTCTTGCTCTTAGTGAGAAAGAGGCTCCCAGACCGCACTCGAGTCTCCCCTCCGATATGACTCCATCTGGCTTTTTGAAAGTCAAGGAAATGCCAGGGAGTCCAAAGACAGTCTTTCCAATAACTGCAACTACAAACTCCTGCCATGTACTGCTGCCAAAATCAACACAGTGAAAATCATTTTAAGAGGGAAGAAAAGTACTGCTAAGTGTCTGGCATGAGAACACACTTATCAACTCATCATAAAAGACACAGAGTGACCCAGCCCTCAGCGAAGCCAGAAAGCAGCAGCGGGGAAGCACACACGGACAACTCCTAGAAGCAGCCACCCCAGCCCCACAGGAAAGGCCAACCTGGACCAAAGGCTTCCTTCCTTCTGACTCTGGTCGAGTGGCTGGGCCCGCCCTCAACTTCCATCACATACTTCCTAAATCAATTTCTAAAGGAATATAAATCATGCACAACAATACACAAGAAAATATGCAAGAAGAACATTTTTTTAAAAAGTCAGCATCTTTAAAAACATGCAGTCGAGACTAAAATGAACATTAGGTTTTTTAAAGAACCTTGAAAGCTGAACAGCAGACTCACAAACTCTGATTCTGATCTTTATTACTACTCAGGAAAATCAAGTCCCAGCTTTAATTTTCACACTGAAATTTCGTTTACTTTGAATTTTTTACCCGCCCAGTCACAGGTCTAAAACTCGGGTCCACAGCTTTCATAGTCTGCACCTGAGCTGCCTGAGCCCACAACAGGAACAACTCTGAAATTTAAGCTGAATTTAAATTTTTATATTCCATTTCTCCATGTTCCATTTATGACTCGTAACAACTGGAATTTTATGAACAAGTAACATTTTTTAAACTTTAGTCATGCTAAAATATCGTTCAAAGGGATGCCCAATCTCAACAAAGTTAAGAGAAACAGAGGGGACAGGCTGAGTGGCACCCAGTGAGCAGAGCACTGGTAATTACGCTACCTCTTTACCACCACGCCTGCAATAAAGCTGCAAGCTTTCTCCAAGAACCCGGGAGATCTGTCTTTTGCCAACTGGCTAATTACATCTCTCCCCTCGTACCCAGTGAATCAAGTGAGCGACTGGAGGGAATAAATAACATGCCTCCAAGCACAAAGTGAGTGCCTGGATACACGTGCAGACCAAGCTCCCACGCGTGTGCTGGAGGGATGGTCGGCAATTCCCACCCCCAACAACGTAACCGGTCTCCACAAGTGAAGACCTACCACTTCTTCCTCTCCTGGGGTCCTGATTATTTTGAGTTGATTGTGAGTGAGTCTGATGCTTCCAGCAGCATTTTCTACGCTCGACAGTGACCTTGCGCTGACAGCTGCATCGAGATGTGCCGTAATGAAGTTGTGTAAGCCTCTCCTTCGCTGATGTCTCACAAGTGCAAAAGCAAGCAAAGTTCTAAAATAACTGAATGACTAGCAAATAATAATTACTCTACTTTCTTCCTTTCAGCAGTGCTTTCAGAAACTGTCTGGGAATTGACTGCTTGAATAAGATGTCAGTCAACACAGCAGCCTCGAGGGCTCTCAACAGGCCACACCCTGCGACCCCAGGCCAGGGGGTTGCGGAGAAGACACAGGGCCTGCGAGGTGTCAGGAGGGGCTCTCCGGTGACGGGATAATTCTCCATCTTGACTCGGGCGGCTGCACGGGTGGGGGTGCGGGACCTGCGCAAAGCGAAGTGGATGTCAGTGCACAGACTACACCACCCAGCGCAGAAGCGTGAAGAACAGGCAGCCGGGCCCATGCACTCCTAGTGGAGACCACTGCAGCTGGGCCACCGGACACTCAGGAGCGGAGACGGGGTGCTGGGGCCTCCCTGCTCATTTCTTTGCAACTTTCTAAAAATCCGTACTTACTTCTAAGTAGAAAATATTTTAAAATCGTGACTAAATAGGAGGTCTACATTTTATTGAGTGCTAAATTAAAGAGGAAAAAAAAGCTCCTTAACCTCTGCACACTGAACTCACCATAGCTGAATTCAGGGCCCCTGAGACGAAGTCGGTCAGAGGCCCAAGCTACCTTCCAGGGCAGCTCGGCGGCTGGGCCTCAGCAGCTGGCGGCCCAGAGGCTGAGACCTGCACAGCCAGGGCTGCCTGTCTGGACAGGAGGGCAGGAGGGTGCGTGCACTCACCTGAGGTGCACAGGCGGGGCACCCGCTCATGGCCAGAAACACAGTGGGAGCAGAGGCAGACTCAAGGGGCACTGCAGCTCAAAGCCCACTTCTGCCAGCTGAGGAAATGGCTTGAGACCTGGTGCGAGGCAGGCGGAGTGTGGCCGGGCTCAGTCCAGGCTGCCCTGTCGCAGGCACTGCGTGGGGCCCTCCTCTCTGCTGTCCTGCCCACATCTTGGCGCTCTGCCCACAGTGCCCTTAAACAAAATTGGCCAATAATCCCCTCCTCGGGGAAGTCTTCTCCGGCTCACTGGTCCATAAATCTACTCAGAGCCTCTCATGCCAGACGCCGTGGGAGCAGGACAGACGCAGTGCCTGTGAGGCTGACCAGACATGGGCGCAGCACGGCAAACTGACAGTGCTGCTCGGCAGGACTCCATGTCCAGGGGGACGGGACAGTGTGGTGGGAAAGGGGCTAAGGAAGGCCCCCAGGAAGGGTCAGGACCCCTTCTTCCAGAAGCCCCTTTGGAGGAAAGCTGTCTTTTTGACGGTCTCCAGCAGTGGCTCTCATGGCAGCCTGGCCCCCCGGGGCCAGCCTCACCCCGTCACTACGGGGAAGCGGGTGGAAGGCAGCGGCGCTGTTAAAGCAGCAGAGCTTGGCCAAGAGCCGCGAGCCCCGAGCGCGCCGCACGGGCATCGACAGGCCCGCCACGCGGCTGGCACCACCAGCGCAGACGGGCAAGACGGCGGACAAGTGGCTGCGTGCCCTGCCCGTGCCATCCTCTCCAGAAGCGCAGGCAGTCCCCGCTAACTCACAGCTGTGAGGCGGCCCCGCCCGCCCCGTCGGAGCCGTTAGTCAGGCTGGAGACGTCTGAGGGCAGACAGTACCGGCCCCGCGAAGCTCTGGAATGTCCTGCAGAGGACAGGAAGGGGGTCTCAGGGACGTGGGGGCGGAGTTCATGACCCAGGTGCGGGGACAGCGCCCTCGGAAGGACGCACACCGAGCCTACAGCGACGGTGTCCAGAACGCGCTGTGCCCAACAAGAAGGAACGACTAAAGCACCAGCAGGAAACTGGCTTTCGGCTCACCCTTTTGATGAAGTAACGGGACTTTCTCTGAAACACACCGTGGTTTCCACGCCCAGACACCAAGCCGCTGGGCCCACGGCAGACACAGCCCGCCGCCCGCTGCAGGCGGTCCCCAGGGTGGGCGGCGGGCAGCCTCATCCCCTCCAGAGCCGCCAGCGCCTGGGACTCCCCGGAGTGAACCCGCCAGGGCCCGCGAGCCCGCCGCTCCGTGACGTCCCGACCAGGGGTCGCGCCGGGAGCCCCGCGGTCCCACAGTGCCCCCCAGCCAGTCCGAGCCCGCCCCTGCCAGCACCGTGCCCTCCACGAGCTGGGTCCACGCCACCCGCCGGGTCTAGGCCCCCGACACCCGCCGGGACCCCGTCCTGTGCCCCCAGACTCAGCAGGGACCCCGCCCTGCACCCCCGGACCTGCGCCCCCGACCCCGCCCGGACCCCGCCAGGGACCCCGAACCCCGCCGGGACCCCGCCCCGCGCCCCCCGACCCCGTCAGGGACCCCGCCCCGCGCCCCCGCCCCCGCCGGGACCCCGCCCCGCAGCCGGCCCGCGCGGCGCTCACAGTTGCGGATGTCCGAGATGAAGACCGCCAGGCCGCGCATCCCGTCCCCCTTGGACACGGCCGGCATCTTCGGGCCCCGGGGAGCGGCCGCGGCCGGCGGGCCCGTCAGCAGAGGCGCGGGGGCCACGCGTCGCCGTCGCGGGCGCGCAGGAGCCGCCTGAGCCGCAGCCGCCTCAGGCTCGGAGCGGCGCTCTCTGCCCGGCCGCGCGCGCGCACGCACGCACGCTCACGGGCGCGCGCACGCACGCGCGGGCCGCGACGGACGGCGGCAGGGCGGGCGGCGTCGAGACGCTGAGGGCAGCGGCGTGAAAGCCGGCGCGGGGCGCCCCCTGGAGGCGGAAGCGCCCCCTGGAGGCCGCGCTGGGAGCCGGGCGGCTTCGACGTGAGCCCGCGCCCAGTTGGGAAGACCTGGATTCAGGCTGCCACGCTCCGACGGGCCGGCTGGGGAGGGGGTCACTGCAAAACTGGGACTTGCCCTGGGTGTCAGCCTGCCGAGAATAAGCTGGCAGCTTGTGCATGCTGCGTGGGCCACCGAGCGGCACGAAGGACAGGCCTGTACCGTGGGCCCAGGTCCAGTACTGGTGAGGCCCTGCCCTCAGGGCACCTAGAGGCCAGGGCCAGAGGAGGGAAGCAGAAATGGACCTGACCCAGCCCAGTCCAGAGCAGCATCCTCAACCTGGCCCCCCAGGTCGTCTCCAAGCCCCAGTAAATCGCCGCCAAGGCCTTCCCTACAGCCCTGCCCAGCCCGTGTTCCGCCCACCTTAGTGAGCGGATGTGTGTGCATCCAAAGCTCTGAGGCCTTCCGCCATCATTCAACCATCTAGACTGCCATTCCCCAGTGCCCAGCCAGGACACTTTGCTACTGCTGTCATCGTCTGCCTCTGCAGCCCCAGGAGCTGGGGACCCAACAGCCCCCATGGGTCCCCCCACCCCCCAGCGCACTGCAGGGACCCCAGGGAGAGTGTTTGGACAGCAGGTGGTCCTGCCAAGAACTCCTTTATGAAACCAGATGGCTTTTTAGAGGACGCTCCCCACATCAGGGCTTGTCCCCACCCATCACCTGGCTCACTGCGATCTGCTGCGATAGGGCAGCACTGCATGGATGGAGCCTGGCCAGGAGGAGGAAAAGGCAGGGCCCCTCCACGGAACTGCACCCCAGCCAGGTTCTGGGTCTCTGGAATCCCTGGGAGAAACTGGAACTCAAATCTTTAAAACAGTGATTCCACCACCTGCCTAGGCTTTTCAGTAACTATGCCAGCTGAAGGCTTCCTGGGAGAGGGGAGACCCCCAGGCACCAAATTCCCACACCAGGAGATCAGCATCCCATAGTGAGGCCACGGACTCAGACACGCAGACCCTGACCTGTGCCCGGCAGCCACTCACTGGCAGGACAGGCAGTGCAGTGCTGACAGGCTGCAGGGCTACTGGGGCGCGGACAGAGCGCCAGCTCAGCTCGGGGGGTGAGAACTTCTTGGGGGAGCCTGGAGCTGTCCTCCCAGGGCTGCTGCACCAGAGCTTGCAGGAGGAGTTCTGGAGGCCAGAGGAGACACACAGGTGGGGCTGAGAGACCCCCACGGCTCCCTGAGCTCCTGCACCGCCCCGGACAGCCAAACCCTTCAGATCACGTAACCGGTTTTGGACCAGTGTCTGCATGGCCCTCCCTGACCTCGGTCACTCCTCGAGAAGGGACAGGCTGCCTCTGGAGTGTGCAGTGCTGGAAAATGATTTCACTTCTTAAGCTCTCTGAACTGGACACATTTGAGTCACTCTTGGTCATAGCACTGTTCCCCTGAGTGGGGTTAAAGCCAAGAGTCTCATCCATGTTGGCTGCTGCAGGTGAGGGTCCCACAAAGGCACGTCCAGCACTTGCACCCCGGAAGATGAGCGGCCAGGGGTTCAGCACCACAGCGTCAGCAGCATCCCTGCTCCCAGCCAGACCCAAACCTGCTCGGCCTCCTGCTGGCCTGTGAGAGGCCCGGACCCCCCTCCCCCGCAATGACCTCCAGAGTGGATTGCGGACAATAACCTATCCAAAAAATCGGGCTGGTGGCCTGATCTGGGCGTGGCCAGAGGCCTTGAGCACCCACGCATCCTCAGGGACTGGGAGTAGCAGTCCCTGGCACCTGGTGGCTGCCTGTGGTCACGGAAATGACATCCTTGGGGAAGGTCAGGCTCTGGAGACTGGATCTGTCCCTTGCATTGGGTGTGCAGAGCACGGAGGGATTCCAGAGTTCTGGGGGTGGAGACAGACCTCCTGAAGGTGAATAGTGAGGACAAGGTCCCAGCCAGCCCCTCGGGGCCGGCTACCCAGAACCAAAACCATAGACCTCAGCTCCTACAGCCTCAAAACCAAGGGTCCCAAAGCCACGCAGCCCATTCAGTTGTTCCAAAGTAGCCCCAGAGATCGCCTCTCCACCTTCAGTTCACGGGAAAGCTGCAGCACTTGGGGGGGTGCACCTGGGAACGATGGGTGAATGGAAGACTCAGGTACCACAGAGCTGCATGCCAGCCTCCGCAGCCCCTTTCCCTAGTTGGACACCTGTAATGGCCCTATACCTGAGACCTGGGAGAGGCTGGGTCCCATACCCAACGGGGAAGGCTCAGCTGCTTCAAGAGCTGCAGAGCTTTCCAGAATGTGCAAGGATTCAGAGAGAGCAGACCCAGACAGCTGGTCTGTCCCACAGAGCACTTGGCGATAGGGTCAGCTCAGCCAGCACAGGCGGCTGCCGACAGGAGGCTGCAGTCAGCAGCAGCCCATGCACAGACAGGATTGAACGCTACAGTCCCCGGACATAAAGCAGAGAAAGGCATTCCAAAATTGATTCTCTCCAATTCTGGAGCCTGGAAGTCTGCGGTCGGGGTGTGGACAGGCCCTGCTCATTCTGAGGCTGAGAACAAAGATCTGGCCCAAACCCCCATGAAGGCTTATAGACGGTCATCCTCTTTGGGTCTGCACACCGTCCTCCCTCTGTGCAGTCTCCCCATCGACAACAGGAGGGCTGTCCAAGCAGGGCCTTCTCTTAACTGAAGACCTCTGAAGCCACCCAGTAAGGTCCCGTGACGTCCTGCCGAGGACCCCAACATGTGAACTTCTCAGGGACACATTCGACTCAGAAGAGACAGTGACACGGTACACCTGCCCAGATTCAGTCCCCATCCCAAGAATCTGGTTCCAGACCTGGGGTCAAGGTAAACCGCCAAGATGAACTGTTAAATAAATAAAATAACATGCGTCTTCCTCCCCTCTGTGCTTGCCTGCCTCTGCTGGGCTTCATTCTTACATGCCCTTTTCCTTTTTAAAAAAAAACCAGACAGTAAGATGAGCACATCTGGAGACATACTGAATCCCTGTCACTGTTGCCATCTGTCTCTTTGGACCATGGCTTTGATGCTGGAAGCCGCCCCTCTCGGCTGCACTGCATGGGCCCTGAAACCACCTGTGTTTATGGCACTGTAGCTGGGGACTCCATCACACCCTGCCGACCCTGGGCCCTGCCACCCTGTCCCCAGCAGGCTCTGGGGCTCTGGGGCCCTTGTTGGGATGCCCAGTCCTGTCTTGTCTGTTCCCAGACTGGTTCACATCTGCTCCCTGGGCTCAAAGAACTGAGCAAGCATTGTCACTGTTAGTCGCAGACAACTGTCACAGGAGAGATGCAACTGGTGTCACCAACAGGGAGGGGATGGGGGCTTGGGGGCGACGAAGCACTGGCTGCCCCCAGCACACTGCCAGGACCGGCATGGTGTTACCCGACTAGGGTCCCAGCACCCCAGTCTCAGTAAGGTAACTGTCAAATGTTCAACCCTCCCCCAGTCACACAGCCAGCTCGCTGCCCATCCCCGCGCCACGTGGCCCTGGGAGGCCTGTCTGCAGGCCGGCAGCCACCCACCCTGGCGCCTTCCTCTAAGGCCCCAGCCAGGGTGAGCTGGTGGAACATACGCCAGTTTTAAGATTAGCCTGAGAAAAACAGCTTGAGGAAAGAAAACATATTGATCCAGGAAGAGGCCCTGCAGCTGTTTCCTGGGGCTGCCATCATAAATCGCCACAAACCAATAGCTTATAAACAGCCAAGGGGCTCTCTTGCAGTCCCAGAAGCCAGACCTAAGACCAGGGTGTCAGCCCGCATAGCAGCCCCTGCACAGTCTCCCAGCCCTCTCCTCACCTCTCTCAGCTTCTGCTGGCTGCCAGCACCCTTGACGGGAGCTGCGCGACCCTCGTCCGCCCCATGACCTCAGAGTTGCCCCCACCCTGTGGCTGCAAACCCCCCACCTTCAGTCTCTGGAATCAGGGTGAGCCCTTGATCTCAGATGATCTTATCCCAAGATCCTCCAGTGCATCTGCAGAGCCTATTTCCAAGTGGGGTCGTTTAACAGTGCGGGGGCTGGGATGTGGGCAGCTTTGGGGAGCACTACTCACCCCGCTTTGACAAGCAAGAACACTGCTCACTTGGCTTTGCTGACACACAGCGTACCCTGCCCTGTGTCCAGGGGTACAGTCCAGCAGCTCGTAGGGTGGTGAGATGCATGCACCACGACTGAGTCACGGGGCAGGACGCTGTGCAGGGTCACCTGCCCACGGGGACACCCACCTCAGGCCGGCACCTGCCCAGAGTCGACCCTACACGTCAGGTAGCGCAGCAGGCCCGGTCGTGACCGCCACCCCAGCCAAGGCCAGTTGGGCTGGCAGGGCCCCACACATTGGATACAGACAGCAACTCCACTGTGCTGGCCTGGAGCACCATCCGGAAGCTTCTGCCTCACGTGAATCCCTCCGCCTGGCTCTTGACTTGATAACCCAGCACCCAAGGCGGATGCCCTCCCCAAGCAGAGGGGGCTCGGCAGCAGGAAATCTGAACATGCACCCCACTTCCTGGGTTTCCGGCCTAATGCTGGGCTGCTCTGAGGCCCAGGAGCCGTAGGACAGGGTCAGTGATAGTGGCCTGGGTCCTGACCTTGGGTCACCCCCGCTGATGCCTCCCGTTAAAACAGGACAAGTCACAGGTTGCCCCGACTGGAAGAGACTTACCTTGTGCTGACTTGACAAAGGAGGAGAGCTGGGGCCCCTGCACACTGGGCCCACCCTCGCCCCACCTCAGAGCACAGGCCAGTCCCCAAAGTCCCACATCCAAGAGGCACTGCCAACAGCCAGTTGTGAGTGCTCTTGGGGTGCCGGCCATGCGCTGGGCTCCCCAGTAACTCAAGATGCCCTCAAGGGCAACCAGGGTGCAGCCCCAGGCTGGGGACCTTCGAGTGGGTAGGCAGCCTGGGATGGGGCACTCTAGCTGAGGGGGCCCCAGAGACTGGGAGCCCAGTGGGCAGGAGGAGGGTCCTTCTCTGTGGGTCCTGCTCAGCGCACGGTGGGCTGTGGGGGTGGGAGGAGAATGGCGTGGTGGCAGGTCAGGCTGATTCTGCTGGAGTCTGGCCTTTGGCCCGGTGGTCCTGCACTCAGGCGGCAAGGAAAGCCAGGAGTGAGGGCTGAGGGCAGGTTTCAGGGCCTGAGGAAGGGGCTTATACTCAGATGGACATGAAATGTAAATAATTAGAATTTAATTTACTGAAGCTATAAATTCAAACCCTAATATTTCAACCTAAGTTCAACTTAACAAACCTCTTATTCTCTTTATAAGCTTAGCAGATTTTAAAGTCACTTTTATTTTTAAAGGAAAGGTAAAGGCAGGAATGAAAAGGCAGGAAGAAAGGAAGAAGCAGCATTTTATTTTTGCTTTTAGTTGTTCACACTGGTTGTTTCCTCCTGGACCTGGACCTGGTACTCCCACCCAGGGGTGTGTGGCCTGCGCTCCTTCAGAGGTGATTGACCTAACCCCTGATCCACCCAGGCACACCTTCAAAGTCACTATTACGAGGATCTCTGCATAACATTTGATCCCACCCACAAACTCACTTAAGCATTTTCAACATTTCAAGCGGAATTTATCAATGAACACCTCTAGCATCCGTTTTCAGCAGTTTAGCTCTCCTGAGTTAATGATTAGGCACTTCAACAGCTCCTACACTCAACCGAGTAAAACGTTAAACGTCGTGAACCCAGATGTCTTCAGTGTCCCAGACAGTGGAACGCCACGTGTGTCCCTCAGGTTTCAGGTACTCCAGATGGGTCGCACGTGGATTCTGATTCTCTTAACCCTTTTTATGCCTCACTGTAAACATTCCCGCGGCAGGAAGGTGTGCTCAAAGACGTCAGCTTTCCAGCTACATCCCTCCTCCCCTCGGAACCAGCCCTGCCAGCTCAAAGGCAGATAGCTCCATGCTGGCAACTTCACAGGACCCGCAGGACCCTGCCCACAGGGGCGCCACTGAGGGGTTCACAGTGGGCTCCCAACCCCTCCTGCCTGCCTGCTCCTGGGTTTTGTAAGCCTGGCCCAGAGTGAACCCTGGGCAATTTTTCATTTCTTTAGCTTCCAAGACCTCTGAGTTCAATGGGATCCCAAAGTGATCAAATGCCTTGCTCACTGAGTGACCTTTGATCTTTCTGCGGTCTCCTTAGGACCCCAGGAGTGCACATCTATCATGCTTCCTGGGGCCTCTCTGAGTTCACCACCCCTGAAGTCAGTATCCCAAGGACAGCCTGGGACTGGCACCCATCTGCACACACACCAGCCTCCGCCCCCTGGAAAGACTGGGGGAAGGGGTGTCAGCTGGCAGGAGATATGGGGAAGAGAAAGAAGGAAATGTGACCAGGAAGAAAGAATAAAGAAGTTCCGTTCAGGAAGAAGTCTCGCTGCACAAATGGGGAAGCAGCCCGGAGCTGGCAGGGGAGGATGGGGATGCCTGCTGGGTTTTCTGCTGGAAACTGCTGGGAACAGCTTGGCGGGTGGGGGCGGATATGTCAGCTCGTACCAAGTGTAAAGTGCCTTGTGATTAAAAATCCTGGCCGCATGTCCAGTTCATCCCAGAGTGTGCGACTTTTCTCACTGGCAGCATGATTTGCTTGTGCGGATTCCAGCCTGTGGCATGAAAGATGGTGCCAGCGTTCCTGGAGGCGAACACAGCGCACTGTCTCTGATTTCGGACATGTGGGATTTTCGATGCCCAGCGGCCATGTCCCCTGGCGCAATCCCTCCGGCTACCAGTTCACACGGGGCAGAGGCCCTGGGGCCCAAGGAGCAGCCTGGAGGTCAAACAGAGCTGAGTCTTCCAAGGGGCGCGTGTGCTGGGTACCCTTTCCCAGGGGACCACGACGCCCCCAGGTTTCCCACAATGTCCACCCCTGGACAGTGGCCCGTGAGGACTCGTGAGGAGGGCATTGGGCTCCCAGGAGAGAAACCCAGGACGGGGTCGCTCAGCACGAAGTGTTTATGTCCCCCAAGCTGAGCCCTAGCAGCCCACTATTCTGCGGTAGGCCTGGCTTGGAATACCTCCCAGCCTCGGGGTGCTCCGCGGTAAAGAGCCTCGCTGGCCCTACGTCCGCCCCACCCATCCCGGTTCCGCCCCGCCCCCAGGCCCGGCCTAGACCCGCCCGTCTCCGCGTTACTCCGGCCCCATCCCGGACCCCGCCCCACAGCAATCAGGCCCCGCCCTTAACATCACTCCCTGGGGCCGCCCATTCCGTTCAGGCCCCGCCCCTCGTCTTAGCCACGCCCCGATGGGCTGGCTCCACCCCTGTCCCGGCGCGCGGGCGGTGCGAGGCGGCCGCGCGGAAGCTGGCGTGGCGCGGCGTGCAGCGTCCTGGGGCGGGACTTCCGGCAGCTCGCTTTCTTCCGGTGGTGGCTGGAGTGTCCGGCCGGCCTCCGGGACATGAAGGTGAGCCCTGTGGTGGCCGGCCGGGTGGCGACCGCGCCCCAGGTACCGGCGCCTGTTCCTTTTCTTCGCACAGCTTCCGTTCTGTTCACGAAGTGGGCGGCCGCGGGGCGGGGCGGGGCGAGCGGGTGCGGACGGCAGGGAGAGTGCGGACGGCTGCGGACGGCCGCGGACGGCCGGGAGCAGAGAGCGTGTGGACGGCTGTGGATGGCAGGGAGCCTGCGGGCGGCAGGGAGCGTGTGCACGGAGCGGACGGCAGGGAGCGTGTGCACGGCTGAGGACTGCAGGAGCGTCTGGACGGGTGTGGAGTGGTGCGGACGGCAGGGAGACTGCGGACGGGTGTGGACGACAGGGAGTGTGGGAGTGTGTCACCCAGGATGTGGGCCAGTGTGTAGGTGAGGGCAAGCTGGAAGCCGAGTGAATGGGGCGGGTCGTGGGGCGCGTGCGGGCGCGGGTGTGGGGCCCGTCTCTGTCTCAGGTGCCTGGACTTGAGCCCAGGGAGGTGGGGCGGCGGGTGACAGAGCGTGCCTGTTGGCATCGCCGTGGAGTCGGCACTGACGCTGGTGCCCCTTTGGTCCGGAAGACAGCTGGCTCGGCCTCTCGGAGCCCCTTTCCTGCAGGAGCGCTGTGCACCTGTGCCCGGAGCGGCCGTGTTCAGCCAGCGTGGTGACATTAGGCTGGTGGCTCAGCCTTTCTCACACGACGCGTCCCAGATAACGGACTGGCGGTAAAGACGGAAGTGTCCGCGTGCTCACGTACACACGGCGCACATGCGTGTGCTGGGCCATGGGAACCCAGGGTCATCCTTTGGTCAGCGCGCTATTGAAATGACCGTCCTGGGAGCCTGAGCCCTGGACCGGTGGGGCTGTGTGTGGACCATCCATGGTCCCTCTGCTGCCACAGCACTTCACACCCGCTCTGCCCCAGGAGACATTGTGGGGAAGAAGCGGACTCTGCCTGCAGAGCAGGGTGTGCCCAGAAGTCAGCTCTGAGAGCCTGGTGTGAGAGCTGGGCGCCTCCCACCCACCACCCACCCCGGCAAGGGGGCGTGGGCGGGGCCAGGCAGCGGCCTCACCACAGTTTGATGCATGTCCATCCCACATCTCCCGCGGTGTCTCCACCACGAAGTGTTAGGCAGTTGGTCTGAAAGTTCCGTGGCCACTCGGGGCCACCTCATTCCAGGGCTGGCCCACAGGCCACGGGGGTCAGTAGCCATGGAGCCAGGACCTCGGGGCTCATGTGCTTCCCCTGCCCCTTGCTGGGCACACGGACTGCGGGGCTGCCAGCCCCAACGCCCCCCTTTCTCTTTCTTCCCTGCCATGTAAAATCCCCCAGGTCAAGGGGCAGGCAGGTCACAGCAGAGGGTCCAGGACAGGAGGCAGGTGCCTCGGTGCCTTCCTGACTCTGAACTGCCCTGCAATCAAGGACAGGATACCCGCAGGTAGAGTGGGCCTGTCTCCATGGGCATAGCCTTTGTGGGCTCTGCAGCCCCCCGGCCAGCCACTCAGCCCGAGGTGCACTGGCTCGGGTGTCTCTCCCCTCAGTGGCGGGGCTGCTGCCAGGTCACCCTAACAAACATGTGCTCGGTGTTTCTGTCACAGCCATTCCTTCCCCCGGGGGCCTTCCCGGCCCCAGGCCATGCCAAAGGAACCACGTCTCAGCTGTGGGTGATCCTGGGTGATGGGCTGCAGTCACTGAGCGGGGCTGGGAGGCAGAGTTGCAGGCAGAGTGGGAGGTCTGGGCTGGACCTTGTCCTCCCCCGGCCGCACTGCGGGAGCATGGCCGTTGCCCGCAGCTCCGGGCACAGGCACAGCCCTGCCGTCTTCCTCGGAGCCTACAGGAGGTGCTCACTCCAGCCCTGCATCTGATGCAGGGACAGCATAGCTTAAAATCTGCAGGGCAGCCTGCAGGTGTGTGAGCAGAAAACTGACGGGCGAAGCCTGAGACTTCTAAGAGCAAAGAGCCCACCTCAGCACCTGGAGTCTTGACCCACCAAGGAAGACACGCCCCTGCCCCTCACACAGGGTCTAGAATCCATCTTGCCTGAGTGAGAGGCAGGCAGCAAGGTCATCCGTACACACACACACACACACACACACACACGTGTGCATTCCCTGAATTTCACTTTCCCGGCCGCAGGGAGCTTCAACTCGCTGTTTCTGCTATGAATAAACTTGCTGTGTGATCCTGACCAAACGACTCTCTCCACGAGTTCTTTCCGGACGGACCCCGCGTCCCATCGGGGTGTCTCGGTCATCCTCCCCCGCATCGTGAGCCCCACTTGGTGGTACTGTGACAGCCATGCTGGTATTGTTGAGAGTTTCTACATCTACATGCATCAAAGATACTGGTGCTTGGCCTCCTTTTTGTGTGCGTGATACCCTTGCCTGGTTTTGGTATCAGTAATACTGGTCTCATAAGATGTGTTTGAAAATAGTCCTCCTTCAATTTTTGGAAGAGTTTGAGAAAATAGGTTTTCATTCTTTCTGAAGACTTGGCTAAAATTTATTAGTAAGACTTTCTGGTCCTGGATTTTGGCTTCTTGTTTTGTTTCTTTTTTATTGTAGTAACTTATTCTATACATTAAAATAAACTTGTTATGTGTGGGTTTATATGTGCAGATTCCTCATCCCTCAGATGCCTGTCAACACAGCCTGCGTGCGGCCACGTCACCACGTGGTCTCGCCGTCCAGTGGGCTCCGCCCCCACTCGTCCCCCACCCGCCCCCTTCCCTTTCCCTATGGTCTTTGGTTTCCAGGGAAACTTTATTACTGTTAAAATTTCCATAGCCATGATCAGTCTCTTCAGGTTTTCTGTTTTTTCCTGTTTCAGTATTGGTAGACTGTATAGTTCTAAAAATTTAGATATTTCTTCTAGGTTATAAAATTTATTGACATGTTAATGTGCACAGTAGCCTCCTAGGATCCTTCATATTTCTGTGGTGGTGACTATAACTTCCCTTTCATTTCTTATTGTGTTTTTTAGAACTTTAGTTTTGTTTGTGAAGCTAACTGAAGGTCTGTCAATCTTTTTATCTTTTCAAAGAAAAGAAAACTTGGTTTTATTGATCTTTTGTATTGTATTTTTCTATATCATTCCGTTGTACTCTGATTTTTTTTTATAATTTCCTTTCCTCAACTGTCTTTGGTTTCATTTTTTTCACAATCCTGTAGGTGCGAGGTCAACTTGAATGTTTCTTGTTTCTCTGTTTAAGCCTGTGGTGCTATGACTTGTCCTCGTAGTACTGCTTTTGCTGAGTCCCGTAGGTTCTGATAACTCAGGTCCTCATTTTCATTTGTCTTCAGGTGTCTTTTTATGACTTAGTTTCCTCATCGACTCAGTGGTTACTCAGAAGTGTGTTACTTAATCTCCATATACTTCTGATTTTGCCAGTATTCTTTATCTATGATTCGTTTCTAGTTTTATAGCACCGTGATCGGAGAAGATAGTTGGTATGATTTCAATCTAAGAATATTAGTGGTTGTTTTGTACACTAACATATGGTCCATCTTTGAGAATGTTCTATGTCTACTTAAAAAAAACATAAATTATGTTTATTTTGCGTAGAATGTTCCAAACATGTTTATTACTCCCATCTGGTCTAGTTTGTCCTTTAAGGCTATGATTTCCATATTTTATTTTCTGCGAGGTGATCTGTCCGTTGCTGACATACCCTGTCATTATTGTGATTCTCTTGGTCTCTCTTTAATTCTGTGAATAATTGCCCTGTGTATTTTCATGCTCCCGCCACTCAGTGCATATGTAGTTAGTAAGTGTTCTGTCATTTTGCATGATGAGGCCCTTCTTATGTTGTGTCTATCCCTGTCTCGTTACCCTTTTTAACTGCAAGTTTATTTTATCTGATGCAGATATGGCTGTGTCTGCCCTTTTTAGTCCATTTGCTTGTCAGGTGGTTTTCTGACCTTTGACTTTGAGCCCGCATTTGTCTTTGGAGCTTAGATGAGTTCCCTGTAGGCAACAGAAAGTTGTTTGCAGTCGCTCTGCATTTTGAATCCTGAATTCAGACTATTGGCATGTAGGGTTGTTGCTGAGGTAGGTTTATTGCCTTTGTACTATTGATTTATTTTTCATAGTTTGGGGATTTTTCTTCTGTCTCTTATGCTTTGGTAATTTCCTTTTGTTTCATGTTTTTATCTCTTTTCAGTTTCTTGTTTCTTCCATAGACTCTGGTTTGAGGTCCTCATGAAATTCACACTGAATGTTCGACGCTTATAACTTACTAGGCAGGTGTGTCTCCAGCACATTCTAAGAAGCCAGTCCCTTTACTCTCTTTGTCTCAGAGTCTCTCTTTAATCCTTACTCTCACTGTCTCTTTAATTCTAATAAATGCTCTGTGTATTTTGATGCTCCTGTCATTCAGTGCACGTATATTACACGTGGTTTTTTTTTTTTGATGTCTTGCAAAGATATCTTTTCTTTTTTCTTTTCTCCTGGTCCCGGGTCTAGAATCTGGGTTCTTAGGATTTATATGGGCTCTTAGCTTAGCCACTGAGCCTCTGGGGTGCACCAGTGTCTTGCTTCTGAGTGGCGTTTCTTTATATGAAAGTCCCTTTAATATTTCATGCAAGGCTGGATTTTGGGCGATGAAATTCTTTATTTTTTGTTTGTCTGTAAAGCTCTTTATTCCTGCTTCAGTTTGATGACCTAGCAGGGTACCGCTTTTCTGACTGGATTTTTTTTTTTTTTTTTTTCCTTTTGGTGCTTTGAGTAAATGTCATTCCCTTTTGGCCTGTAAGGTTTCTGGCAAGAAATAATGCAGATTGTCTTACAGAGACGCCCTTATATTTGATTTAATTTTCTCTAGATGCTTTTATCCTTAATCATTGCCGCTTAATTGCAATGCGTCTTCATGTGTGTCTGGGTGAATTTTGTTCGGAACTCTCTGAGCCTTCTGGGTCTGGAGGTGGGCGTCCTTCCTCAGGCCAGGGAAGTTCTCACCTGTGATTTCTTCAGATAAGCATGTGCCCCCTCCCTCTCCCTCTGGAAACCCTGTGATGTGAACACTGTCCCCCTTGCTATCATCACAAGTCTCCTGTGCTAACTTTGTGTTTTTCCTTCTGTTTTCTTTCTGCTGGTCAGCACGGCTGTTAGATTGCCTTGTCCTCCAGTCCACTCATTCTGTCTGCCGCTGCTTCCCGTCTGTCCCTCTCTGTCGTGGTTTTCATTTCAGCCACTGTGTTCTTTAGCGCTGATTTCTGCTGAGATGTCCCCGTATTTTCTGTCTCTGTTGCAGCTCTCATTTTAATCAGTTTTTATCCTACACAATAGCACTTTCTCCCGAGTCTTTGTAAATGCTGCTTTCAGTATCTGTTCCTTTGACAGCTGCTGAAGCCAAGCGCCGTTTTTAAGGTGTGGGCGCCTTTCTGTGTAACGGGCTGTGTCTGCATAGCAAGCTTTTGGACGTTTGTGTCTACTCTGCCCATTTTTTTCTTTTTGGTGGGTTTTTTTTAATTGGGGTGTCTTTGTTCTCAGTTGTTAAGAGTTCTCGCATCATGGCTAGAAAACAAATCCATCGTCAAGTACATTCCAAGTTTCTTTTTCTAATTTACCCTTCGGTCTGTGTGTTTGTTCTCTCAACGAGGGTGGCAGGAATTATACAGTAAAGTCTGCTGGCATTTTCCTTCCGCGTCCACCCTCCCCACCCTGAGTCTACACAGACGCCCCATCCAGTGTCTCCAGCCCTTTCCCCGCGTCTGTGTTTTGCACATAAGCCCTTGTTGGCTGGGATTCTTCAGTTTTGGGGGAGGGCGCCAACATTTTCCTCGGTGGCTGGCTGTGTGGTAGGAGGAGGCCCTGACCAGTGACAAAGAAGCCTCTTGCTGGGTGTCTGAGGGACACCGAGTCCACCAGGCAGTGCTCGAGGCTGAATTCCAGCCGTCGGGACTGGCCTGGCAGAGCTCAGTCTTGGGACCGGAGGCCACCACTGCCTTGAGACGCTGTCAGATGCATGTCCAGCTGCCAGAGGGATGCCCGTGACGCCGCCAGCCCCGTGTGTTCTCTCTGCAGCCGCCTGGACCTGCGGTTGGACGCCACGTGACAGCCCGCCATGAGGGCCCTGCTCAGCATGCTCTGGGTCGCTCTGGCCTGCAGCTCCGTGCACACCACCCTGTCCAGGTCCGACGCCAAAAAGGCCGCTTCAAAGACACTGTTAGAGAAGGTAGGAGAGGTCTGGAGACGGACCAGCTGGCTGACCCGTCTCCTGCCAAGCCCGGAGCCATGACCGGAGGACCTGACCGACACGCGGGCACTGGTCCCCTGGGCTTGGTCGTCTGGCTCATCCACACTCCGGCGCAGTCTGCCGTGGCCCCTGCCGCCCGCCGAGTCCGGGACACCCCTGGCAGAGCTGCGCACGGACCTTGCTGCCTCCCCGGGATGCCCCGGAGGCAGAGGAGCCTCCAGGCTGGCCTGCTGCTCGCTCTACGAGGCGGGCGGGCGGGCACTGACGGCGGTGTCCCGTGTCTTTGCTACAGACTCAGTCTTCGGATAAGCCTGTCCAGGAGCGGGGCCTGGTGACAACGGATGTCAGGGCCGAGGACGTGGTCCTGGAGCATCGCAGCTACTGCTCAGCCCGGGCGCGGGAGAGGCGCTTCACCGGCGACGTGCTGGGCTACGTGACTCCCGTAAGCAGCCAGGCGAACAGGCGGCTCAGCGTTCTGGCCGCAGGGGTGTGGCGGGGAGACGCTGCTGAATGTGCCGGGGCGGTGCCCGGCGCAGAGGTGCCGCCGCGGGCTCACCCGTCTGCGCCCGCAGTGGAACAGCCACGGCTATGACATCGCCAAGGTCTTCGGGGGCAAGTTCACCCAGATCTCGCCCGTGTGGCTGCAGCTGAAGAGGCGGGGCCGCGAGATGTTCGAGGTCACGGGCCTGCACGACGTGGACCCAGGTCTGCACTCACGGCCGCTGCTGCCCGCGGGCCGTGCAGCCCACGTCTGCGTGTCCATCTGCGACGGCTGGCCTCTCACCCATCACCCTTGCTGGCCTCTCACCCATCACCCTTACT
This sequence comes from Solenodon paradoxus, assembly GCA_004363575.1. Lineage (NCBI taxonomy): Eukaryota > Metazoa > Chordata > Mammalia > Eulipotyphla > Solenodontidae > Solenodon > Solenodon paradoxus. Next base: position 74,502 of record RJWH01005423.1, read on the forward strand.
GGTTTGCGCGGCATCCGGGGGTGTCGGGGGGACCAACAGGTGTCCTTTCCCGGAGCCTGCGCGACTGGGCCCTGGCCTGCAACAGACCATCAGCCAGCTGTGGGCTTCCGGAAGCCGCGCCCAGGCAGGGAGGGCCGTGCGGGGCGGCGTGGCGCTGGACTGGGCGATACGCGGCCTGGCTGTCCGGAGGAGGCGCCGTGGACTTCCGTGGGGAGGCCGTGGTCTCAGGCAGTGCCCCTGTGGCTCTCATTGCGTGGTCTTCACTGACTGTCCTCTCCGCGCCCACAGGGTGGATGCGGTCAGTCAGGAAGCAGGCCAAGGGCCTCCGCATAGGTGAGTCCTTGGGCTGGGTGGTCAGGAAAAGGGCTCTTAGCCGTGTGCTCCCCGGCCCGAGTGGCGTGACCGTCCTGTGTGCAGGCCGTGATGCCAGCGCCTTTCGCTCCCTGCGGCCCTCAGACGAGGCTGCTGCCCAGCCTGCACTCGCCGCCACCGTCCGCGGGGTCTGGCCTCCCCCAGGCCTGCGGGGGCTGCAGCCACCTGGCCTGTGGGCTCCCGTCCGTTTCTTCTTCGTTCACCTGGCCGGGTTTCCAGGCACCCAGGCCCTGGCCAGGCATGAGGGTGATGCTGACCCTGCCTGCCCTGGAGCTCCCCGCTGGCAGGGCCAGCCTGGGAGGCCTCAGTGCAGGGTGTCCCTCGTCCCAGTGCCCCGACTCCTGTTTGAGGACTGGACTCACGAGGACTTCCGGAGCGTGTTGGACAGCGAGGACGAAATAGAAGAGCTTGGCAGGACGGTGATCCAGGTCGCCAAGGTAGGTCTGCTGGGCTCGGGGCAGCCGGGGCCTCCCGGGGCCGGGCGGAGATTTGACCTGGGTCTACGGGCTTCCCTCATGTGAGGCCCAACGTTGCTGCCTTCTGTGCGGGCTCCGTCCCTTGGGTGGCAGGTGAGGAGAAGCCTGCCTCTCTGCCCCTGGCTCCTGTGGCCTAACAGTGACGGGCTGTGACTGGCCGGTGGGCAGAGGCAGTGGGCCCCTCACTGCCTTCCCTCCACCCCCCTGGACCTCCCACTCCGTCCTTTGCAGAGCCAGCATTTTGACGGCTTCGTGGTGGAGGTCTGGAGCCAGCTGCTGAGCCAGAAGCGCGTGTGAGTGGGCAGGTTCTGGAGGTTCTGCTCCTGGCCCCGGGGGTCCTGAGGAGGGGGAATGGGGACAGCAGAGGGCGCTCTCGGGGGGCCTTCCCAGAGTCCCCTGCGAGGGCAGGTGACACTGAGAGATGGAGAGAGGCTTCAAGTTCAGAGGGGCCTGACACTGATAGCTTGTGGGCGGTAGAGGAAGTGCCGAGCCCACCTGTGGGGAGCGGGGCCCAGGCAGTGACAGAGGGGTCAGCTGGGACACCGAGGGAACTTGGTGAGCAGAGGAGCTCCTGGGGAGAGAGGAGGCCAGCAGAGCCTGCTGGAGCCTGGGTAGACAGCATGGCCCGCGGGACAGCTTGGCCACCGCGGCCAGGGCTCTGCACCAGGCTGACGGGGTGGCATGGTGCCCTACACCCCCTGGGCAGACCTGTCTAAAAGCCGAAGCGGTCCCATCCCTCCCGTCCCCCGTGGAGCTGCCTGGCCTGCCAGGCCATCTGTCAGGACATGGGGCAAGGCCCCAAGGACAGAGGAGGGCCGTTTCGCCTGGGTGTCCTGGGCTCTGGAACAGCGCCTCTGCCTTGGGGGCCCCACGTGTGTTCCCGCTTCCCTAGCTCAGACCCCACTGCAGGGCTGCTTCTGAGAGGCGGCTCTGTCCTCATCTGCCCTGGGGAGGGCAGACTGGGGGCCAGCACCTGCCCTGCAGCCCCCAGCCCTGCTGTGTCATGGTCGAGGGGCTGGGCAGGCAGCCATGTTTGGGGTGACCAGCTGACACCACCGAGGGAGGGAGCAGGGCCCGCCCGTGGACCACCTCCACCCCCAGCCAGGGGAGCATCTTGCCCCCAGAGACTGACTGGCCACGCTGGGAGGTGCTGGACTGTGCTGGGGCGCCTCCTGAGACATCGGTGTGAGGGTAGGTGGACCAGGAGGTAGGACAGGACCAGCTGTTGTCTGGGAGGGCCAGTGCTGGCCCTGGCGCAGGTGGCCCTGAGCAGTGCCCGCAGCACATGAAGTGGGCATGGTCGCCACATAGGACTTTGCTTTCAGAATGCCATGTCCCCGGGCCTCCCGCGAGAACCCTCTGGGGGGGAGTGACTTGCACCCTTTCCTGAAACAGCAGAGACTGGAGCCATGGGAGGTAGCCCAGCACTGGGAGAACCCCCTCCTCTGCTCACACTCTGTGCAGCTGGCCTGCTCCCTGCCCAGCAGCCGTGGTGGCCTGGTTCTCTATCCCAGCCTGGCGCCGCCCCAGAGCGTCCCCAAGTCAGGAGGGCATGAGATAGTGACAGGTCCTGAGGACGGTTCCCAGGCAGACAGCGTGGCAGGTGGGCCTGTAGGAGAGGCACCCACGTGAGGCAGCACCTGGGTCCTGTGGGGCAGGGGGGCAGACTGGGACGCTGCTAGACGCAGTGCCAGCCAGCACAGGCCCCCAAACCTGCTGCTCAGCGGTCCCCACGGCGCCCACTGTGCCTGGGGCTGGGGTGCCGCC
>RJWH01005424.1:0-77010 GCA_004363575.1 Solenodon paradoxus
ATCTGGGAAAGGAGGGGGCGGGGCTGAGGTGGAAGGGGCGGGGGAGGTGCCCCGAGGTTGGTGCTGGCGGTAGTTGCCCCCCAGCAGAGGCTGGAAGCGAGGTCAGCGCTGGCTCGGGATCCGGCTGCGGGACTGGGAGGCGGGGCTGGGCGCGGACTGCGGGCTTTCTTTGGTGGGAACTGGAGGGGTCCGGGCCTGGAATCGGGGTGGGGGAGTTTTGCGCAGGGCCGGGGGGCTGTGTCGGGGTCCCTGTCCCTTTACGGGTTTGGCAATCTGTGACGCAGTTGTCTAATTTCTGGTCGTCAAGTGTGGAAGCTTCCTTTGCTGTTGGGATGGCAGGGCCTGAGGCACCCGTGCAGCTCCTGAGAAGCACGACCTCTCCCAAGCTTGCGGGGAGAGCGCTTTAGGGGTTTCCTTTAGGGTCTGTCTCTAGTTGCCGGGTGTGAAAGGGAAAGGCGGTCCCGTGGAATTCTGGGACTTGTAGTCCCAGCAGCCTCGGGCCGCAGTTGGGCTGGGTGCACGTGGGTAACTGTGGAAACCAGTCCCAGAATGCAGCGCACCTCTCGGAGCCTCCCAGCTCTGCTAACTCGTGCATTATTCCTTGCAGACTCTAGCGCACTCTCCCGGAGGCGCTGTATCCCCCTGGGACTGGAGAGGTTCACGGGACCTTCTTCCACGTCAAGGAAAGGGGGAGAACCAAACCAAACACAATTCTTTCACGTTTGGTTCTTGATCCTCGAGTTAATTATTTCTTCCTGCGCTTAGTGGCCTGATAGTTAGAATACTTAATCTTGAGCCATCTAGCACATAGGTTATGGGAAGACAAGCAGCAACGCTATCTAAAGCAGCGTTTAGCATAGTGTGTTTATTGTGTTACTTTATGTAAATACTAGATGAAATGATTTGGCCTTACATAAATCTGGGAATGCAGTGGAAATAACTTTCGTGAAGATAATAAAAATTGTGTTTGTTTTTTGTTAGGTTGTTTGAATTGTCCAAGGATAAGAGGACTTTTTGAAAAATGATCTTGAATTGAGTGATAGAGGCCGCTTAAGGGGATTTGGTCTGGAAATGGTCCCATTTGTGAAACCAAATGAAAATGTGAAGATGAGCAGAGAATGTATCTTCAGTTTTCAATGTCATGTGGAATCTAATGAGACTACGTAGAAACCATCCTTTCAGTTTGTAAACTTCCCAAACACATTCTTCACTGGTTCTTTGCCGCTTTATGCAATGACTCCAGCTTCTGTAATGTAGAGGGACTCAGAAAGACATTTATATGTAATATGTATAAAGTATTATGAAACTATTGGTAGCATTGTCACTAGAATAATGATTCTGATGACTTTTTTTTTTTTTTTTTTTTTTTAAGGAAAGGTGCAGGCAGGAATGAAGGAGAGTAGGCAAGCAGCAGAGGAGGCTGAGGAAGAAGCACTTTATTTAGTTTTTAATCTTGGTTGCTTCCCCGGCTGCTGTGAGTCTTAAACCAGGGACCTTGAATGTCTGTGGTCTTGCCCAGTGAACTACCATTAGGCCACCAGGCTCACCAATGATAAAAATTTTATCAAGAAGTTCTAAGACTTGGAAACCTAGTATAGTTCCCAGTATACTTGATTTTACATATTTGATTGAATGATAGTTCTTTTCATAATGACTGAAAAAAATGGGTGATGTGCAGTGTTTTGGGCAAGAGGCTTATATCTTATATTTTACCTACGTTTATGATGAAATATACTGGAAATCCTGTCACATGGAAACACGGACATGTCTGTTAAAATACGTTTATCCTGGACGTGCCCTGATGTAGTAGTGATTGGATCAGCTGCCTTCAAAGGAACAAAATGCACATACATCGCAAGGACCCAGGTTTGCATCCCAGGCCATGGGGGAACAACCAATATGAACAGCTAAATAAAAATAAAAATGCTTTTTCTTCTCTTCCTGCCTGCCTGCCTACTCACCTTCATTTCTGTTTGTACCTTTCCTTTAAAAAAAATAAAGACATTTACCCAGAATTTGCTCTTTACCCTTTAGGTAAAGTATATGAGGTTGAAAACTAGATCTATAATTGTCTTCAAGGTGGTGTTTTTAAAGAAAATTTTAAGCAGGTCATTTCTTCCTCCCCCTGCCCTTTTTTTTCCTGTAACATGTGATAGGGAAGTTGCCTTTTACACATACAAACCTTATTCCTCCTCCTGACCCCCAAGCCTCAGGTCCTTAAGTTTTTATACATGATCACTTTACACTTTTTGTTCTGGTCTTTAGGTTCCTCTTTCATTTTTGGTTTTGAGGGCATCTTTTTTTTTTCTTGTCAACTTAGCTATGCCTTTAAACATGTTATACTTTACCCAGAATTTATGGGCTTTTTTATATTGGGACAGATCGTTAGATTATTTTGAAAAGAAAATGTCCCTCATTTTCTCCACCTTGGAGAACTGTACATTTTTTTCCTCTGTTCATACCTCCAAGTTCCCCTAATAATTGATCACATATTTTCAGATGTTATTTATCATTATATCTTTTCCTGTTTTTATCTTTAGCTGCCCCCAGCAGCTCTTAACTAGCTTCTTGCTTTCTTCCTTGCAATAATAATTTGCAGTGTTCTCATCTCAATAATAACCTGGTTAACTCAGTGGTATAAAAATCAACCTGTCAGAAACTGCCCTCATTATGACCTCTTATATCAAAATGTCTGTGGCAAATAACAATACTCAACTAAGTGACTTAAATAATAGAGCTTACTATTGTCTAATAACAAGAGATAAGGTAGTTCTAAGATTGGTGTGGTGCCTTAATGATATCTTATCTTGTAAGATTCTAAATACCTTTGCATCCTTTCTTCCTTATCTTGTAAGATTCTAAATACCTTTGCATCCTTTTCTTCCTCTAGTCTTAGTTATTTCACTTATCAAAAGTCCTTGCTTCATGTTTGCAATGTGGTTACTACAGCACCACACATCACCCTTTGTAAAAAAGGGAGGGAAGGAGTACATTTCCTTTTAACTGTCTGTTAGCATAGAGGAGTCAGTCACCATGGAGACTTCATCACTCTCATTGGGTAGTACGATCTCATGCCACTACTAGTTATGAAGGACGTTTTAAAAATCGTCTGGCATTTTCAGCTTCTGTTGTAGGATGCACCTTTGCTAGGGTGGAATAAGAGTGAGGAGACTGCGCTGGGTTGACGGCCTGCAGATTATATCCCTGAACAAGATACTTTATCTGACTCTCTGGCTTGATCTCAGTCTATCTGTTGATTTATTTTCCTCCTCAGTCTAAGACAGAGGTGACAAACTAGATATAAAGTCCTATCAGGAAAAGGAAAATAGGTGTACCCTGGTGAAGTAGTGGTTGGGCATAGTCCACATACGTCTCAAGGGCCTTGGTTCAAGTGCCCGGGCTGGCAGGACAACCAAGATGAACAATCAGATAAAAATAAATGCTTTTCCTCTGCTCTCTGCTTGCCTGCCTACCTACTCTTCTTCATCCTGCCTGTACCTTTCCTTTAAAAAACAAGAGAGGGAAAATAAACTATAAATTTACAGGTGTCACAGAAATGTTAGCCATGTTAGAAGTAGGCCATATATTTAATTCTGAACTTCCTAGTAACTGAAACAGAGGGAAATAAGACCAATTTTATTCATTAGTTAAAACCCATTTTTCATCTTTTCTAGTGGTACCAAGAGGTTGTATCTCTAATGCCTGTTCTCCCTTTCCCATACCTTTCACTATACCCCTAGGTGTGATCTACCCTTTTTAGGTTGTAGTATTCCGTAATCCTTTTGCCAGACTCAGTCACCTCTAAATTTATGTTCCATCACCAGTGGAATCATCTCTGTCCTGATCTCCCTACTCCCAAATTTTGGGGCTCTTACCTGCTTACTGAAATAGACTCTTTAGAACCTGGATTTGAACCAGCATCTATTTTAAGGGACTTTAAGTGGTCATTGTTCCCTCTCTAGCAGACCCTCTCACACTCTCCATTGACTCTCCCGAAGCACTGTTGCTTCCATTCTCTTTTATTTTACATAACAAGAGCTGCTTGTTCTTTGCTGCCTCCCCAATTCATTACCCCTTGATATCCGGGACTGTAGCTTACCCATTTTATCATCCAGCATGGTGCCTCGCTTAGGTCCTGAAATATGAATTGAGTTACTTGAATTCAGATGGTCAACTCTTGAATAGTTAGAGAATTATCTGGAAATTTTTCTTCTGCTATCCAATATGCTTCTGAGTCATCTTTCATTATCTTTAGATTTTTCTTCAGGAAATTTTCTCCATGCAGCTTTAACTTCTTCACTCTTTTTTGACAAAATCAACCATATGCAAACCAACTTAAATAATATTTCTTTAAAATTACATGCAGATATCAGTTTTGAAGAATGTGGCATGGAGAAACTCTCAAGGAAAGAGTCAGATGTTGGCAGTGTGGAGACAGACCGGGGGTCTATGTGTCCCGGTGTCCTTTTTTTAGGAAAGGTGCAGGCAGGAATGAAGGTGGGCAGAGGGGTCCCGAGACTGGAACCCATCCTTGTGATGTATTGGACTGTGCCGTCCAAAGGCAGCTGACCAAACCACTATTGTACAGGGTGTGCCAAGGTGTCCATTTCTTCTCTAGCCAGTAACCTGTGTGGAGGTGTCTAGGGCAGGACTTGACAGTTCTGATGGTAAATGGCCCAGAGGCTTTCTGCTTCTTTGTGTTTTAATGACCAGATAATAATGATCCATAAGGGTTTATTAATGTTATTCATACACTGAGATCCCTGAAAGCTTTTTTTCCATTTAGAAAGTTAACTTCATTAGTTGACAAGAATTCTATGAATCTGATACATTAAATTCTGATATCTTTTTATAGTTGGTCAGCTTGAATTTTAATGTTAGTAACTTTAAGTAATTATTTTCTGTTCTGAGATTTAGGCTAGGAGAAGTGCACCTTGAGAATTAAAAAAATTTTATATCACATCATTTATTTTCACTTTAAAGTCTGAACAGGAATATATCAACCTAAATATATACATTCCACATTAATATAAGAAAAGGGATGTTTTAGTTATTCTCACTTTGACCTCTTTCCCACTTTTCTAGTCCTGGCTTTATTATTTTAGAGTGTCTTAAAATATGGGTGATTTCAGGCTTTTTTTCTGAATATAGCTCTAGTTTTTAAATTAAGCAGATAATAAGAAAAAAATACTCCCACCATCCAAGAATTCTTTATTCTTTTAAGCAGAACATACATTTCAAAAAGATTTAAGTAGAATAAGGTATTAGAGTACATTTGAAACAGAATCCTATATTTTAGCAGTCATTGCAGACTTTCAGTATCAAGGATTTTTTTAGAATGCTTATTCTAGCTATTCCAGATTTGAATTTTAATGAAAAATGCTGTTAATACGTTATTTTCAATTTAAGAAGGAAGATTTGTAGTTTTTGAAAGTGTATAATATACCAAGTGAAACACCAAATGATATGAAAAAGACCTTGATCCTCCCCAGTAGTATTACCTTTGGTTATGATTCTTGGTAGCTACTTTTTAAATGTGAATTCATTTGTGTTTTTTAAAGAGAGGAAGAAAGAGTAAAGGAAAGAAGCATCTTTATTTAGTTGGTGGTTCTTTTTTTTTGGTTTTTCACCCCTGACCTGGGTCTTGAACCCAATTTTTGGAGCTTTACATGGTCCACAAACAAGCATCTCAGCCCCCTGAGCCACAAGGGTGTGCCCTGAGCCCCATCATGTTAATATTTTTTTGGACGCTTTCATTATTGGCTGGCCTATCTCCATAGTGTTCTCAGTGTGTCAACCATTTGTGTCCCTGGTGGGCGTTGACAGTCTTGATGGTCCTGGCTTTTCCTGTGATTGGGAATTCTTATCTTAATGGGTAGAGCTGGTAGACACCCAGTCCCCAGGCCACCCACCCTGTAGTGTGAATCCAAAGCAAGTGATGGGAAGAAGAGGGGCCTGCCTGGAGACCATTTGGAGAGCAAGCCCAGACAGTGTTGGCAACTGTTTAGAGGCTAGGGGTCAGGCTGGCCTTGCTGTTTGGTCTACTCTGCCATGTGCCTTCATTGTATAGCCTGTGCGCTTGGTTCTGCCCTTGATGTCCTAGGGATTCTGAAATGTCAGTCCTTTGCCAGGAGAGGGGGCGGGAATCACCATTAAAAATCGTTAACTAACTGGTTTCTTATGCTCACAACTAAGAATTCTGACAAATTCAATATTTAGACCCCTCTGGTCAATTCGTAGCAGAGACCCTTGTGGAGAAGAGCCATGGTCGTCTTTGCACCGTGGTTAGACTTCATAGTTCAAGAGTTCTGGATCAAGGTGACCCAAAGGACGCATGCCTTAGCAGTCTTTGCTGATGATAAAACAAGGTCACACGCCAGCCATTTCCTGGATCTCATTATCTGGAGGACTTTACTGCTGTCTTGTCCTAGTCACCTCTTTGAGAGGTGTGATGTTTAGAATCTAATGTGTAACTTGCTTTTTTGAAACATTTATTTTATTTAGTTCTTCTTGTTTCTTCCCAGCCCTGGGTCTCAAACTCAGGTCCTTGGAATATATGTGGACTGTGTCTGATGGTCTTATCCTCTAGGCCACCAGGATGTGACATAATGCATAACTTCTTGTGCATTTTTTTGGATCTGACTTGGGAATGAATATTAACTATGGAAATATTTTTGGCCTTTTTTTGTGGGATATTTGGCCAAAATTTAGATCCGATGATACTAATTGGTTTTTAGTCCATTTCATTGTTGTAAAATAGGTATAATTTTATAGTATATAAATTACATGTACAGTTTGGCAAACTTTGATAAATATTGGTGTAATCACTTCTAAAATTAAGATGTAGAATATTTTCATTGCCCCCTTGCAAATTTGTACCTCTCCTAATCCCACAGCAGTTTTTGGCTTTTAATATAGTATTGTCTTAGACTTTGTATATCTTCAACTTCTTCTGTGTTGATGATTTGTCATTTTGCTGTTCTTTGGGCAGTGACAGTATAAGAAGGTGTAATAAGTCTTTATGGAGCTATTAAATCCAAAGAAAAACTATCAGTGCTATATAAATTATAGATCTGATACTTTACTACGTCGAATGGTCTTGAGTTAGATGACTTGTTCTCTTGAAAGTGTTTCTGGTAGTTGCCTTTTCTTTCTTTGATTCAAAGATCTCCAATCCTAGGATTTGTTCCATGGATGCGATGATGTCTTTTAATTGTTATCAGGATCTGGGTTGGGAGGCAGGAAAGCATATTCGCTAAGTGTGGACTCTAAAATAAAAAATGCCTGGGTTCAAATTCCTTGCCATCGATACCCTGGTGGCCTACAGTTTAGTCCACTCAGCATAGCCCACATACATCCCAAGGTCCCCGGTTCAAGACCCAGGGCCAAGGGAAATGACCAAGATGAACAACTAAATAAAATTGAAAAAAAAAAAAAAAAATGCTGCCATTACATCGACAAATTACTCAACTGTATATGCTTCAGAATAAAAAACACCCACTACAAGGTATGAGTTGTTCATCAGCAGGTATTTATTGAGCACCTACTACTTTATACCAGCCCCTGCTGTTCATTTTTCATGATGTTTTCATTCTAGTGTAGAGGAGGAGGTAATCATATAGGCTGTGAAGTGGTGGTAAGTTCTGTTGAGAAATAAAGCCAGGAAGGAGACAGCACAGATGCTGTCCCTATGGTGGGGAGCGGGGAGAGCGGTGATGTCTTTTTAAGCAGCGTGGTTAGGGAAGGCCTCACCAAAAAGGTTTTGAGTTAAGATCTGAATGAGGTGAGCTGGCATTCCAAGTAAAGGGAAGACAAATACGGAGGCTCTGAGCAGGGAGCAGGCCTGGATTTAAGAAATAACAAGAGGGAGGACTGGTATGCTGGTGGCGGAACTGAGGAATGGTCAGAGGAAAAAGAAGGGGGGCAAGATAGAAAATGATCCCTAGGAACAAATGAGATGGAATACCTCAAGTTTCTTTATTGCCAGTGATTACTGTGGAATGACAGTCTCTTCATTAAGCTTTAAAAGGAGACCTTCAGGAGGAAAAGAGATTCTCAGAAAACAACCAAGTGAGGCATTCCCTCATGTGGACATTTACCAACATTTGAGGTATTTCTTGTTGCCAGGCGCTGTTGTAACAAACACAACTGAACATTTAAGGAACTTCCAGTGAGTTTAGTGGTGGAGAGTGAGAGGCAATGACGGTTGAAGTATGGGATGATGACTGCTAGGGTAGATGGATGTTTAGGGTACTTAGGGGAACAAATGGGAAGTCATTAAAATTAAACTACAGGGAAAGGGATTAGCAACTGTCACCTGAGTTTAATTTTTGAAGTTTGATTATGTGAAGTGAAACAGGTCAGTATGCTCCTTGGAGTGAGGTGAGACAGCTGAGGGAACAGCCTTTGTGAAAATTCCTCGAGTGTCAGGCCAGAGTGAAGGGGAAGTGAGGTGGAGGAGGCCTGTGGGGGAGGGCTGGAAAGAGAAGAAGGCGAGTGGAAAGGCATTGGAAGAGGGAGTTCTGTCTGAAGATGGGTCACTGGGAGAGAGGAGGAACTGAAGGGAATGGGAGGGACTCTCACATAGTTGTGAGATTTATCTTAGGCTCTTCCCAGCTGCTTTGCCTGTCTTCACTCATTGAATCCTCATAACAGCCCTCAGAAGTAGATTGTGTGCTGTCATTATCCCCATTTTACTGGTGAGGAAACAGAAAGGTTAACTAATCTCAGGGTCACACAGTTTAAAAGTAGCCAGTTGAAATTTAAACTCAGGCATTCTGACTCCAGGGTCTGGGTGCCTCACCACTGCCAGTGAAGTAATACTAAATGTTTTGTTTGTGCTTTTCATTTAATCCTTGTGGTAACCCTGCAGGTATATTGGAATTTCATATTTTATCATTGGACTGTGAATAATAACAGCAGAGCCAGTTGATATTATCTGTTTTGCTTGTTTTTTTCTCATTCTTTGGAATGAGTTCCAACAGGATCAGCACCTAAGTTGCATTCCTCCTTTCCCACTCCTCCTCTTCCTCTCATGCCTGCCATCTTGAAATGCTAATAGGCATTTGAAATTGATTCCAAATGGCCAACTGATTGTGGCAATGAACGATTCCCATACTTTTTCTTAACTCACTAATAGTCATTTTTGCTCTTAGATTTTATTGTAATTAAACCTGTATAGTAAATACTTTTAAATGCATTTTGATGTTTTAAATATAAGAAATAATCTTAACATTACAGAAAATTTAGCAAATGTAAAACAAACTTTCTAGTAGAGCTACTAATATATTTTCAGTGTAACAGCTTTGAAATTATTCCTTTTATTTTTATATTTTTGGTAGTTGAGGGAAAATATAAGTCTTTTCCTCATTTCTCTTATTACAAATGTCATACCCAAAATTCAACCATAATTGTTCTTAAATAGGAAGCTAAGAAGACTAGTTGTACATTCAATCCCAGAGAAGTGGCTATTGAAGTCAGTTTCAAAGACCTGTCACCTTGTCATCCCTTCTGCCGTGTTTTAACTTTTTGATCTTCTAGGTTAAGTCTGCATCTACGTTCTGGTAATACCAGGAATTAAAATAAGGTGCATACTACTGGTGCATAATAGCAGCGCATAGGGCCAGCACTACTTATTGCGTGGCATGCACCATCTCATTTAATCCTCACGATAGCCTTGTGAAGAGGGTCCTGTTAATCTGGCTGTCCGGGGGAGGATGCTGAGGCACAGTGAGCTTGGGTGTTGAGTAGGGTCACTCAGCTAGGATGCTACAGAGCTGGAATTCTAACCCAAGGCTTTGATGCCACAGTTACACTCTTCAAACTAATTCTGGGCCCTTGTAACATTAGAGAGATTCAAGGATGTTTTTTTCTGAACTGTTGAGTGGATCTGTGTTCTTCACTCAGGAGGGTGGAGTGGAGAATGAATCTAGGGCCCTTTGTACCTCGTCACATTGGGAGTGTAGCCAGCCGAGCTGTCCTGAAGTGCCCTGCTCCTTTGAGATGACTGCAGCAGGCACAGGCTGTGCATTAGGTGGATGACAGGGCTAGGTGGCACACCGCCTGTCTCGAGCCAGTGATTTTTCCTCAGTCTCATTATGGCTCCTGGGAGAGTTAGCAGGACAATGCCAGCAGCAGTTTGTTTAGATGGCTGTAACTTCGGACTTGTATTCAGTGAAAACAGTGAATCCCCTATGATGGCCTGCTTCCTCGCCTCTTTCAGTTTCCCCCTTTCTGAGACTCACTTAGTCTTTGTGCTTGTAAATAACAAATATTTATTGATGACTGAGGAAGACCTTCCTTATCATTGTTTCTTTTCATTTCCAACCAGCTCGATGGCCTTGTAACTTTTTCCCCTAGATCTTGAACTCTTTTTCACTTGCCATGGGGAACCTATGAATGAGTTGGATTCCTGACCTGCGCTGCAGGTGTTCCAGGATTGGCTGGGGTCTGGAGATTGAGTTGAAGCTGAGGCTAAAACTTTCCCCTCTGGTTACACATTGGAATCACCTGGGCTTGCTTGAGAAGCAGTCACTTTAACCTGTTAAGTTCCCCCAGGTGATTCTGATGGGCATCCACTGGATATATTTTTTTTAATAAGCTTAATTTGTGAGGGGAGTTTGGTCTGAGCCCTGAGGGAAGGAGCAGGGGAGGCTCAGATGCAGCAGTACCCCACCCCCACCCCCAATGGATGGCAGACCATTCCTGCCTACTGAGACGCCCTGTGTACCAGGCAGGCGCAGCCCAAACTCATTTAATCCACCAAGTATCCATATCAAGCAGGCACTGTTATCCATTAGATAAAGAAATTCCTGCTTCTGGCATTGAGGTAGAAAACTAATCACAAGCCTAGCTTTGAGGTTTTAAACTAGTTTTGCAGTATAGAAAACTCATTTCAAATCATTGTGCTTTTATAATTTGGTCTTAAATGTGAAGAATATTTGTATTTACAAGTGAAACATATACCTATGCCATAGATACATAGATGACTATGAATTAGTATGCAGAGGTGTAGAGTGAAATTCTAAATCATTTAAAATACTCCTTTTGTAATGTCTAAGTAGGCTTCACTCTGTGGTAGATTTTATATTCTCTTTGAATCATTTTTGACTTAAAATTGCATTTGGTACTTGTCTTTTGAAATCCCATCACTATGTTTGAGCTCACATACGCACCTGCACTTTCTTTTGATCTGACCGGCCCTCTACCTACCACCACCTGTCTGGATGGTAAACATATCTGAATGAGCCTTTTTGAAGCCTGGCTATCATAAAACCCAAACTTCGCTCTCCCCAGTCCCACATGCACTGCTAGTCTCCCCTTCAGTCAAACTTTTGGAACAAGTTGTTTATGCTTGACCTAACACCTTGTGCTCCATCCCCAGTCCTCTTCATTCTGGCTTCAGGTCTAGCTTTGCAATCTGCTAAGGTCAGAGTCAGCTCTACGTTGCTAAATCCAGGGACTCCTTTTAAAGCATTCATTCCCTATTTGTTGGTACCTGTCATATGCTGTTCTAGGCACAGGGATGTAGTGGAGAATGAAGCTAGAGTCTGTGTTTTCCTCATAGAGCCTGGACTCTAGGACAGTGACAAAGGCTAAAAATATAAATGTATAAAATGTCCAGAATAGGCATGTCTGTAGACACAAAGTGAATTAGCCCTTGCTACTGCTGAAGGGATTAGGGGAGAAAAGGGGTGTTAATGGGGTGGTTAAAAATGTTTCAAAATTATATTGTGATGATCACACTGTTCTGTAAATATGCTAAAAATCATGGAATTGTACACTTAAATAGGTGAATTCTGTGGTATATGAATTATATCTCAGTAAAGCTATTTAAAATTCAAAGTGCCATGCAAAGATTTGCATCTGTAGTGTGTAGGGGTGGGGGGAGATGCTGCTTTACCTGGGGATAAAGGGAGACCTCTCTGAGGAGGTAACACTTGGTATTTCCATGAAGTTGCCTGTCAGGCCTGTGAATGTCAGAGGTCATTGAGGCAGAGGTCATATTGAGTATAAAGGGACTACTTTAGTCTTTAAGGAAGAAGGTAGCAAAATAAAATGAGCCAGGGTAATGGAATGAGATGACTTAGGTCAGATCACGTAGGACCTTGTAAGGACTTGTTGAGAACTTAGATTTTTTTTTTTTTTTTTTTTCCCCTGCAGTAACAAATCCAAAATCTCAGTGACTGAAATCAAAGATTGTTATATGTCCTTTGAGGCTGTCAAGAGTCTCTGACATCGTTGACATTCTTATCCTATGTCTGTCTGAAACCCATAGAAAAGAAAGCTTCGGTTTCTAGGAGGAAGGAGACCAGGCGTACCTGAACAGTGGATCCCGACTCTAGTAAGGCTTGGCTTTTAACAACAAAAATGTTTTTCTTTTCCATATCACTGAGTAAAACTCACATTTTAGGATGATTCATGTTCCCCATGGCTTAGTGAATCCTAGGCTTTCCAGGTTGAGTCCCACTTAGGCCTAGCTTTGTACGACTCGATTGTGTTCTGAGACATTTGGGTTAAATGCTGATTTTGATATTTCATTTTGGGTTTCTTTTTTTTTGTCTTCTGGTGATAATATGGTCATTATTCTATGTGTGCCTTCCCCATCCCAAGAGCCTATTTTGGTTCATCATTTTCATTGTCATCAAAAGCATTTCTTAAATACATACCTGTGCATAGTGCTGCATTAAAGGCTTTTATACCTGAGAACAGTGCACACTGGCTAAGTGGACTATATAGCTTGTAATACTTTTGTGAATATTGACTAGAAGAAATTGTGTACTTAAGATAGAAGTAACGATGGCATAACTATTTTCTGTACCATATTTTTATTAATAGTGGTATTTATTTTTATTTCACCATGCTAAATTCCATTTAGGATATTGAAATTGCATCTCAGTCTATATTTCACACCACACCCACTCTTTTTTCTTTTTTAAACGAAAGGTGCAGGCAGGAAGAGAGAGGAGGAAGAAACGTTTTATTTTTATTTAGTTTTTCACATTGGTTGCTACCCGACCCCAGACCCGGGATGCAAACCTGGGTTCTTGATAGGAATGTAGACACTGCTCTCTTGGAGGTAGCTGACTAACTGCTACTCCACCAGAGCACACCCTATCTTTTCTTTTAAAAAAAGGTTGATAGATTGTTCTGGATTTCACAAGACTTAGTATCTTTTTATTTTGTATTATAATATTCTTTATACTTGATTATTATTAACTTTGCATAGGAAATGCTGCCACTTTTTGTCCTTTTTGGAGTGTGAAGATAGATGGACACTTGCTCTGATCAGAAAAAAGCTAGGCTGGAGGAAAGGACTTTGGATTGGGAATTAGATGTGATTTGTTTCCAGCTTAGTCACAGCTTGCTATCTGACCCTACTTGAACTGGTAAAACGAGGAGAATTTAACAAAAGGACATGAAACATTGAGCTCTTCTTTCTCGTTTCCCAAATGCAGTCTGGGTGGATTTTCCTTACAGTACAATCACATTTTATATAGTGATTAGTTGTAAAGTCCATTTATAAGGTGAAAATCACTACTATTAAAAATACCACAGGAACTGCTTTCAGAAGGTGCCCTGTCGGGATTGTCTCAGATAAATCCAACACAGCCAGTTCTTTCTCCAGCACTAGAACAGGTCACTGGTTGAGCACCAGTTGAAGCAGCTGGCTTGCCTTTCGGGAAAATGCATTTCTTTGAGTACTAGACTCACACCGTGTTGTAAGATGCACAAAATGTGGCACCTGGAAACAGATGGACTGATCGCCTAGTGAATTATGTTATCACCTGCTCATTAGAAAGGAGAGCAGTTACCAGGACAACTGAAATTTTATTTCTTCTGTCTCTCCTATTTTCCCCCAGATGAATCAAGTTGAATTTGTGTAAGATGCTCTGCAACCCCATTGCACTCTGGATTTCTGCTCTCCATTTTTATTGCCTTTGTCTAATTTATTTCCCACTCCAACACTTCCAGCAGTCTTCATTAAAAGCCACTCTAAATCCATACCACTCCTTAGCCGCATTTTTGCTGCAGAATGATTTTTTTTTTTTTTTTTTTTTTAAGGAAAGGTGCAGGCAGGAATAAAGGTAAGCAGAGACAGGCAGACAGGAAGAGAGGAGGAAGAAGCATTTTTATTTTTATTAGTTGTTCACATTGGCTGTTCTCCCTGAATCCAAGATGCAAACGTGGGTCCTTGGGATGTTGTGCATGGCCTGTGCTCCTGTGGAGGTGGATGACCTAACCGCTGCTCTACCAGAGCCCGCCAGAGTGATCTTTCTTAAAAACTCCTGATTGTCACTTGACTCACAGCAGTGCTTCTCCAGTTTCACAGAGGTTTGGTGAATTAGTGTGCTCATGATCTTGGAACATAGCTCAGTGTGGTGAAATTTCTTTTAAGTCTTGTGCCATAACTACAATTTTGTTTTCATGTTATAGATAAAATAACCATTGAGTAGAATTGTTACTGCTTGAATGTGTCATGTTGATTGGTTGCATTTTTTGCATAGTCTCTAGTGGCCCAGTTGGAGATACAAATCCTAGGAGATTATAATCTAAACTCTTAAGCAGGGTTCATAGATCTCTTTGAGTTTCCTCTTTTACAAAGCTTTTTTTCCTCTTTGAAGTTCAAATAGTATGGACACACTTGAAATGCTCTGAACATAGCAAATTTAAGAGTTATTACCTTTGTACTTCCATTCACTCATTCACTGAGTGTTTCTTGAGCATCTAATACATGCCAGATATTGTTCTAGGTACTAGGGATATGGTACTGGACGAGACCAAGTCTGACCTTTGTGGTGCTTATATTCTAATGGGAAAGGAAGTTGACAAATATACGATGAGAAAGAAAGTAAAGCATGAGTGAGGAAAGGTCCTGTTGGTCTGGCAAGGTTGATGTTTAAATGGCAACCCTTTACTTGGTAAAGTAGGTTTTGGGTGTAGTCCACATGTCCCAAGGTCCCGGTTCACATCCTGGGGCTGGTGAGAACAGCCAAGATGAACAACTAAATCAAATAAATAAAATGCTTCCTCCTCCTCTCTTCTTGCCTGCCTCTGCTTGCCTTCATTCCTGTCTGTACCTTTCCTTTGGGGGGAAAAAAATGGCAACCCATTGAACTGAAGTATGAGAGTAAGCTATGTTGTTATTCAAGGCAAGAAAGCTCAAGGCAAAGAGAGCAATTTGTGTACAGACCCTGAAGTGTGTGTGTGTGCTTAGAATGTTGACAGAACAGCAGGGAGCTCGCTGTGACTGTTGAGTGAACAAGGGAAAGATGTAGAAGGTGGCATTGGAGAGATGGGTGGAGGCAGAGTGTGCAGGGCCCCTGTTTTCCCCTTCCAGCAGTAACTTGAGTGATTTGGAATAATTTTAATTTGTACCATGTGCTAGCCAGTTATCCCTCTATTTACAGTTGACCCTCTACAGAGTTTGCCCTCTGAGTTGCACTATGTATTGCTTATCTGAGAGGGCAAGTTCTTCCTCATTCTTTTCCAACAATTCTTTGGCAAGTCTGGAATGTTTGTTCTTTCAGATGAACTTTAGAATCAATCTTTCAAGCTTGCCTGACTCCCTGGCTTCTTCCCCTGCTCTTTGTGGTGGGGATCTAGGAGGCAGGGATAGAGTGAGTTTGAGTGTGTTTCATTTGTAGTTTAGTAAGGAGAGAAGCGATTGCTTTATAGTACTGGATCTTCTCATTCCAGGAATATATTAATTACATTCGTCTTTCAGTAACTTTTCGATTATTTCTTCATTTGTATGTTACGTTATTTACTTACTCCTGTTTGTATTGTTTTTTTGTAGCTATTGCAGTTGAGATCTTCCCCTAGTTATATTTTTACACCCGACAAAGGAAAGGATTTAATTATATATTTAACTTGTTTCTGATGCTTGTGGAAGTAAACTATTAGGACTGTTAATTTTTAAATTTGATTCTTTTGGTTCATGGTCATTGTCTGAACTTTGACCAATAGTTATTTCATTCCTAATATATCTGTCTGCCTGTATTGTGGGACTCTATACCTAAAATAGTTAGGAGGACAGAACTTTGACCCCCTTGCTGACATTCATTTTTTTCTTTTACATAGGTCACAGCAGATGGTAATTACCAAAAAAATAAAATTTCCAGAAAACTTTATGCCCAGTCAACATTTGTTGATAGTTTTAGGACTACCCAGAAGATAAACAAGCTTAAACAAGCTATTTATCAAGCAGGCTATGCCTTTTTGCAGAACCATTTGTTGCTTTTAATACAGGATATACGGTTTTGCATGTCACACAGGAGAGTCAACCCCAGTCAGTACTTTACTGTGGAGAGCCATTTGATCATAGAATAAAGCTGACTTAACCTGGCATTTATCCTTTAGAATTGAAATATGAGCAGGGGGAGATTTTTATGAATCTGTTAGAGCTTTCCTAAATATGTTCTCTGTAAAGCATTTGATCTTTATCCTTAACATCTATTCCTTAAGGATGTGAAATCTATTTTAGGTTTCAAGGTCTATTACTTGCCCTGAGCACTAAAGAGATGAACCATAAATTCAGTATGTGTTAACCTTTGTGGATTTATCCTTTAATGCCATTTTGGTTTTTTCCGCTTAAATCTGTCTTTCCTCCTTAGCTGCTTCTTACCTTGGTGTGAAACTAAAGAGAACTTACTCCTGCTGCTGGTTTCCCTTTGTGTGTGATGTGATGTGACAGTGGATATGGAGATTTGCTGACATGTGATTTGTGAAATGAACCTTGTTACCGTTGTTCCTGTAAAGTGAAACTTTCCGTGTTAGAAGCTCCTATTTTTCCCACTGTGTCGAGGTTTTCTTTGTCTGTGGTTATGAGCATCAGTTGGTGGTTTATGAATATAGCAATGCCATCATAGATTGCAGAGATGTGTCAGGCCACGTGTCTCAGTCACAGTCCAGGTGTGGGATCTGTGATGTGGGCTTGACTTGGACCTATGGAAAGAGGATACATTGTAGTCGTGTGGTGTGGAAAATGGTGTATGTGAATGTAGTGATAATTGATATCTTCTGCGAAGCACTTCTTATGGTCCAGGTATTGTAATGGATGTCTGCCACATCCAGACATTGCAATCTCATTTTACAGAGAACATTGAGATTTAGGTTAAATAACTGGTAGGCCTGAGATTGAAACCTGCTGTCAGACTCCTGAGAGAGGTCGTAAAGCAGTTGTGTCTTGGCAGCAACTGTGTGTCTGTTGTGTGTCGAAAAAGGTTTAGCCATTTTAATTTGTGCAGATTCTCTTATGTGAATTTTGACAGTTGAATTCACATCAGGGTGGTGAAAAATGCATAGCTTGGGGGAGAGGGAGTGGTGGAGGGTTCATTTGCTTAACTGATCTTCAGACCTCTTTTCCCTCCTGTGCGGCCTCAGTGAAAAAACAGTCTCCTGATTTTTTTCCTGATTTTATTTTTGCTATTTTGGGGTCCCGGGAGTTTAATTTCTATTTCAAGATGATAGTAGAATGTATCGTTTGTTTTCCCATTTTCAAATTGAGTACAAAATGGGGCTTAGGACTTGATAGTAGATGTCAGGGTTGCGGCCACATATGCTTAAGCCCCCCAAAGCCTGCGGCTTCTAGCTTTAGAGACCCCTGTCCACATGCATTAAATATAACACAGCAAATACACACACCCGTATATACGTATACAAATACTTTTCTAAACCTTTTCTGTGCAGTTGCACTAATTAAGATGAAAAAGAGTCAGGATTCTATGCTGCATTATGTCCTCAACCTTGAGGATGCACACAGTTAATACTAGCCTCTGTTCAACGGCCACTGAGAGCCCAAACCCCTGCTCTGTTGTCCCAAAGTCAAGCACTCTGGTTCTGTGGATGATCTCGACGACTGTGACTGCTGTCAGGTCCCTGGCAGTGCACATGCAGGCGTTTGTGTGTGACCCGCTGCAGCTGACAGTGGCGTATGCATGTCAGCGACTCTGCTGCCAGCCCAGGACTAGATTCCTGGCAGAATTTAGAAAAAGTAAAGGTTTCTAAATACTGGCAGGGAGGGACACAGCTTGCTTTCCAGTTTCAGAGCAGCAGCCCACAAGACAGGCCAGCCCAGCTCAGATCACGTAAGTTGTCTGCCCAGCTGCTCTTTGGGGCTGTTCTTTGCATTTTATACATGTCCCAGAGAAAATATTCAGTGAAGGTTACTTTCAGACTGACCTTCATGATAGTAAAGGAAAAGAACAATGTGTCCTGGTAGAGCAACGGTTAAGACAATTACCTCTGAAGGATGCAAGCCATGTACCTATGGGTTCAAAGTCCTGGGTCCAGGGAGAAACAACCAGTATAAACAGCCAAAAGAAATAAAATAAAAATGCTTCTTCCTCTCCCTTCCTGCCTTCCTTCCTACTTGCCTTCATTCCTGCCTGCATCTTTAAACATAAAGGATTCATGGAAATCCTAATAGTTTATGAAAATACTTCTATTAGTGCTTATTCACAGATGAAAGTATACAGACTTTCAGTCTGTATAGACATAGCCTAATATGTACACAAGCATACTCGATGGTATAAAAAAATTAGAGAAATTAGAGATTCAAAAGCCTAATAGTTTATGTTGTACAGAAACCACCTGATTTACTTTTTTGTGTACAATTTGCTGTGTCATTCGGAAGTGATTTGAAATGTGTGTAGAACTCCTTTGATTTGGGCATGTTTCTTTACAAATGCGATTTATGCTTGTGTGGCGCATGGCAGTATTGCAGCACAAGAAATTAGACTCCATCACAGTCAGGGCTCAAGGCTACTCAGCCTGGGAGTCCACAGGACAGTTCTTAGATTTTCTGTGTTTGCTTAATGGGAGGATGAGGGGCTGAGATGCCATTTTTGCTCTCTGTGGAAGAGCCAACAAAATATATTGTAATAAGTGCCTTAGCAGTTGAGATGCTTTTCTATCACTTTCTTGCCAGGTACTTGGTATCCTTATTAGTAACTCTGGGAAAGAGAAAGTGAACACATTTCATTTGAGATCTTTGATACTTTTTGACTTATTTTTGTGGTTTTTTCTTTTAATTTGCTTTATTTTAAGGGGGAGGAAGCTGGTGGCAGGGAGGAATGGGGAAAAGAGGAAGAAGCATTTTATTTGGTCTTGTTTGTTGTTCTCCCAGCCCCTGGTTGCAGACCTGGGTCCTTGGGCTTTACAAGGTGTATGCTCCAGCCACCTGCTTAGTTCCTGAGCCTCCAGGGCACCCCCCCCCCTTTTTTTTTAAAATTAAAGATACATTGCATTGTAACATCTTGGTTTAAAATGTGCATTGTTGTAAATCAGCAGCTGTTATACCACATTCAATTCATCCACATGACTTGTTTAAACAACTTTCTAACATTATTGATGCTTAAGTTCAAGTTCATTGCTCATGTGATTTTACAAGTACTAAAGTTTTCTTTTTTAATTTTAGAATTTATGTGAAAATTTCATTAATTTTAATATTTGGTTGGGAATTTACCATTATTGGCCTCACTGTTTCTAGGAGATGGGTCAGTCCTTGAATGTTGTGTTTTATTAAATAAGTTTCAAATTCATGGCGCTGCTATTCAGTTGTATTGAAAAATTTATGTCTTCACTTCTGAATTTTTCTTTTTTGTTAAGCAGGTTTTATAATATGGAAAAATCAATGACATTTTTCCCTTTTTTCTTTTAAAGACTTTCAGCTGAATTCTCATCTCTCAACACTGGCAAATATTCATAAGATCTATCACACCCTCAATAAGCTAGTAAGTCAATCTTTTTTAAGGCAAAATTCTACCAACTGTTTAAAATGGTTTTAAGCATATTTGATAATTTGCATTATAGATATTAAGATATCAGTTCTTTATGAGAATATTGAATTTTGAAACCTGTATGATGCATGAAATTTTTGGTAGTAATGAACCTATTTCTTGCAGAATCTGACAGAAGACGTTGGCCAAGACGATCACCAAACAGGTATCTAAATGATAACATACTTAACCTTAAATACACTTCCTAATATAAACTTATGAAGGAGAAAGACTAGTTGTGATTGCTCTGTGTCGTAATATACTCCACTAACAAGTTGTTACTTGGTTGAGGATGTTTCTCGGGGTGTATTACAGGCATCCATGTCACAGCTCCTTCCCAGTTGAAAGTCCTTTCTCAGACTGGTTTATGACAGAGTCCTTCAGTCCCTCCTTAGGGGCTTAGGATTCTCCCTAGTGGTTTTAGGATAACTGTTTATCTTCTGAAGTATTTTAGTTCACATTTAAAAAAGGTACTACAGTAGAACTATATGAAAGGTATTCCATAAATGCTTGTTGAATGGAGATGAAAAGTGATTTGATCGGTAGTGTTGTGTGTGTGTGTGTATTTTATAGGTCTTGAAAATAATCCCTTTTTGAATAGAAAAATTAAAACTTGATTATTGTAAATGATTCTCTAGCCTTGTTCTCAAACTTGAGTTATGGTCTTATTTTAGCACGCTTCCCCCACTCCTCACTAATACTCTACTTTTGACTCTCCGGGGATAACTCTTGTATTTACTTGTTTCCCATGTGATGATAATGGTATGTTTTCCTAAATACAAGTGCACCTTACATTTGTATATGCTTCCGTGTTTGTCACTCAGTATAGCTTGTGGATCTATAGCAGCACGTTAATAAAGTTTTTGTTGTTTGGGGTTTTTTTTTTTTTAAGGAAAGATACAGGCAGGAATGAAGGTGAGTAGACAGTCAGGAAGAAGTCTTTATTTTTATTTAGTTGTTCACACTAGTTGTTTCCCCCTAGGTGGGAACTCAAACCCAGAAATATGTGGCTTGCTCCTTTGGAGGTGATTGACCTAACTGCTGCTCAACTAGGGTTTGCCAAGTTTTTGTTTTTATTTAATGTTTACATAATTTTCTCATGGATATGTTTCTTCAACCTCCTATTGATAAACATTTAAGTGCGTTTAACATTTAGCAACTTACAGTATGGTGCTGAAATAAGATTTCAGGACTAGTTTTAATAGTTTAAAAAAGCACACTTACCTGGAACTATTTTGTCACTTACATATTATTGCACTTTAAGGATATTTAAAACTGAAGAATTAGAATAGTCTTGATTTTTAAAACTGGATTTTGTATTGTAAGCCTTTTAGGTTGTCTTTCCCTTAGTAAGATAGTAAAGACTATAAGTTATGAACTTTGTGCATTATTGTAGTTTACTTTGAATTTAAATGAATATTGTTACTGTAGTAATTATACCTTTAAATATTTAAACTGAATGTGGCAACTTAATAACTGTACACTATATTTAAGGAAAACAAAAGTGAAAAGTATATCTGGGCACATGCCTTCTCTTTCACCCTCGTGGATAGACTATGATGTTTGTTTTATGACATGTTGATGCAGTGCTGCTTTTGGTATGTGCCGGTTAATGCCAATTAGTGATATGCCAGTTTCTTAAGAGTAGTCCATTCATTAACATTTCCCCATCTACTTAAAACATCAGTTGTGATCACCATACCTGACAATATACTTGAAAAACTAAGCAACATGAAATCTAGAATGTTCGGAAATCTGAGGAAGTTAATGACTGTGGTACCCTTTGTATCTCCTGACCCAGCAGTATCCCGAGCAATATAACCAGCGCATATGGGAGAGCCAAAGCAAAGTTTGAAAGAGGTCAATGCTTTCCTGCTATGCCTCCTCTGACACTTTTCTTTGGTGTTTTCAATTTTCCTCCCATGAGTGAGAAAGCAAGAATTTTGTCTTAAATAGTAAGATAAAAATTGTGCATTTAGTCTTTAATAGTTTTACAAGCAAGCAAGAGCTCAGTGATCTACTTAAGGAAATTAAGTAAAATATTAGGTACTGTTAAGAGATCATAAGAAATTTATCTTAAAAAGGAATTTATCAACTTGAATTACCGTATCTTCATGACATTGTTCAATGAAAAGAGAGGTGAAATAGTTAATGTAAAAAGTATATAGAAGGCAGAATGATCATGTAAAACCTTAGTAAGAGAAACAGGATTATCATTACTTTAAAGTTTATTTTATAGGCACCAAAAAATAGTATAGTTATATTGGGAAATGTTGGCAGTATCTCTAATTGTTTAATGTTAAAAGAACGGTTGTATTTGTTGACTGATTTATTTGAAAAATATGGTCAGTTGATAGAATACTTAATTCTGTTTAATTTTATTCTTTTTAAACATTGAGCCAAAAAGAAATGAACCTGAATTCAAATCATAACCCTTGGGCAAAAATAGGAACAGTTTTTGTTGCCCTCTTAAGTACCATATTAAACCCTGCAGTATTAAAAAGCGCATCTAGTGATAGGTTGATTTTAGACTCACTGTCCATTTAATGTGGAAGTATTTAGACTGAACTTCAGAATGTCAATCAAAATATCATGAAGTGTGAATTAGTTTAGAATTACTGGTTAAAATTAAACTGAGTCAGTAATGTGTTTGTTTTACAAATTCGTAAATAATCCTAATGAAAGTTAATGCTCATGAAAACCAACCAAAAGTGGCAAAAACTAAAAATCATATGGAAATTTTGTTCAAGATTATTTCAGAGATCTGTTCCCAAGTCCGGGGTGGGAGGAGGGAGAGAGAGAGATCCTTGATGTGCTTGTGTGTATTTCAGACTCGAGCTGGCCTTGCCTAATGAAGTCATAAATGAGGTAGCAGTGAAGTTCCTTTTGAAAGAACATGCTCATGTAAGAGAAACTGAAAGCTTAGATGATTTATATTAGTATTTATTGGAGAGTAAATTGAAGTTGTGATAACTACTACTTCTGGTGTGGTTTTGGGGAGAAGGTATTAACTTGTGCCATTGCAGTGTTTATTTCTTGACTATAACATTTTCTCAAAAGAACCAAAAGCCATTTTTTTAACTTAAAGCATTTGCAGATGACATCTAAACCCTTTACAGCACAAGCCATGGAAAGTGTGTCACTTAGGGTGATATTCTGTGGAAGTGTTTTATGTGGCATACCTGATTCTGTGCCCTTTGACCTTTTGTTATGTAGGAAGCCTGCGGTCTTGCAGTTCCTCGGACTGCTTTAGTAAAGTGATGCCACCAAGGAAAAAGAGAAGACCTGCCTCCGGAGATGATTTATCTGCCAAGAAAAGTAGACATGATAGGTACGTTGCGGAGACAGATCAACATCGATGACGTACATGTTAGAGACATGATTCTACCTCATCCACAGTGGGTATTCTAATTATACATATGCCAACAGGAATGTTGCTTGGTTCTGCCAGGCAAATGTACCAAAGTGTAATTATTTCATGATACATAACATGATGTGTAGATTTATTAAAAAAAAAGATGTAGGTAACGTGTGTTCTTAGAATTGAAAGTTTTAGTCCATTAATCCAAACAGGTGTAGAGTTTCTTTCTTTCCTTTTAAGGGCTTGCTGCCTGTGCCTTGGGGATCACGGGATTGGTATGTATCTGTTCTTTAAGAGGTTCTCACACACTGAATACCACCACAGGAATACAGGAATCCCTTAATTGCCTTTGCAAGGGACCAGGGCCCAGTGCTGGACAATGCCGCCTGTACTGGGTGCTCTAAACCTGCCTGGAGTCTAGCCAGGCTGAGGCTGATTCTCAGAAGAGTGAGAATTTATTAGAAATTGTGAAAAACAAGACTGTTTAAACCACTTGTCTGAAGGAGAACTGTTAATTCTGGTAACTCCAAAAATCTCTTAGACTTGTTTATTTTAGGCATCATAATGTTTCAGTCAATTTTAATGTCACTTTTACTTTTTTTTTTTTTTAAACACAAGCCAACATCAATCACAGTTTTAATCTTTTCTGCCTTTTTTCCATCTCTCCACATTCTGACTTTGTAGGTCACTTCACTAATGGGCTTTTAAATCTATAAATCAAGGAGATTAATGAGATTTTTCTGTTTCTTTCTTGCTATAAGTCAGAGAAACTGAGATTGACTTTAAGGAGAATTTCTAGAAGAGGATAGCAGTGATTGAGAAGTTGATCACCAGACATGTTTAAATCAATGATTTGAAGCTTTATGAAGCCAGGATATTTGATAGTTCTTTGATGTAGATGTTATCAGGAGAATTGTTAAATTTTAATAATCACATAGCACTTTGTAACTCTGCAGCATTTAGTTTTTATCACAATCTGTTGTAATAAGTATGATACAGCCAGTTTAAAAGCGGGCCAGTTGAGCAGCCCACCACTGGTCACCCACAGGATAAGGTGTGTGGCATCATGTGCATCTTATTGTTGGCTTTTTCTTAAATAACATTATTCACATACCAGGACATATACAATTTTGAAGTTACTATTTAGTGATTTTTACTGTTACACTTGGGCAACCATCACTACCAACCAATTTTAGATTTCCATCACCCTGTTTCTTAACAGATTCACAATCTTTTTGTGAATGTTTATATAAATGGTCCTTTTAGGTCTTGCTCCTTTCAACTTAGCATAGTGTTTTTGAGGTTCATCCTTTTAATAGCTTGTTTCAATATTTCATGTATTTGCTGAGTGGTATTCCACTGTTCTTTTTTATGTAGAGTATCTTTAAACAATTGAAAATTACACTGTCATTTATCAGTCTCCGGGTTATTGACCAGTTACACGCTCTAAGCTGAGATAGGAATGTCCAGGCCCAGTATTGGCACATATCAGTTTGAGATGGTATCCAGCTATGTTTTTAGCTAATATGGCTACCTTTTATAGAAGAAAGACAAAAGGTGGCTTACAGTTTCAGTAACTTAATACCGTGTACCTATGTTTTTGTGCTATTAAAGCCCAGAATCTTTAATCCGAAATATATACAGGTATGTTGGTGAATAGGTCATGAATAAATGCTCATTTAAAAAATTATATGTGATTTTTTTTTCTTTGCTATAAACTATGTTTATATCTGCAATGGCAATTTTTATATAAATAAGGAATAAAAATGTATATGCTCATAAATTTTAAATCCAAGTCACTATTTAAAGAAACTGTCTCCTCTACTTCCCTCAAGTCAGGAATGTCTCAGGGACTGAGGAGCCCCTGGTTATCAAATAAAGAATTCCTGCAGAAGATTCCTGCAGGAAGAGGATGCTGTGTTTCCTGACCAGTTTTGTGTCTTATGCTGGGTGTAGCCACAACATCAGGAAATTTTTTAAAGGAATGACTGGAGCGAGAGTTTGTCTAACCCTCTCTCTCCTGAGACTGAAGGTCATGCTGCACTCAAGAAACGATACAAGGAACTCTGATCAACCTTACACTTAATTTTTTTCCTGGCCACTTGGTCATAAGTCACTGTTTCTTTGTATTTGTGTGATGTTCCCTTGAGGTGTCTCATTGACACATTCTTCCTTAGACTGTGCTCTGTGCCCAACCTGACTCATAAGACACAGAAATCAGGAGAATCTAATGCAGAAACATGAGTGAGTTGCTAGAGTCATTGATTGGAGAAAATATCTTAAACATGTCTTGCTGTGTCTCACTCTCATTTTATAGTTCTGGCCATTTCATTAGAAGAGAGCCTACCAAATACCTGTTCTATTGAGTTCTTACTGATGATGTGTTAATCATAGAAAGCCAGTATTAAATGCTTAGCATTTTATTCTAATGGGGTGTGAGTGCGCTTAAAACTACAGCTGTAAAAGCTGAAGCTTGCAAATATAGGAAGTAAAATATTCAAAATACACTTGGACTAGTGATTGAATAGATGTCTGCTTTGGGTAAAATAAGAACTTCTACTAAAAGAACTCTATCGTTAACTTAAAACTGCTCTCTCAATTTCTAGCATGTATAGAAAATATGATTCAACTAGAATAAAGACTGAAGAAGAAGCCTTTTCAAATAAGAGGTGCTTAGAGTGGTTCTATGAATATGCAGGTAGGTGATCATTTATGTTATTTAAGACTGATCCTCGTGAAAATCAGGAGTTTCTTAGAAGAGATCAAATTTTTTTTTAAATGTGCTCTTTTTGAATTTCACATACCCTTGCATGAGTGTGTCTGTCCCTGTTTGAGGGAGGGAATGTAGTTGAAACAAATCACCAAATGTGCTATTTATAGCCAGCAACTAAGCCAAAGAATTTAGAACAGTAGAAGGGAACTGAAAAGATGAAATACACTTGGGAGGAATCTTGGATTGCTAGGAAACCTATTTAGAATACTGTAATGGATGATTATTTGCTTTATGCATCAAAGTTAAAATAAGCTTTGCTGTTTTGAACCTTTATGCAGTGCAGTGGAATTTCTTAAATTAATGTCTCTACTTTGAAAATCATTTGGCAGAAAACATTTTGTCATTGAAAATGCCTCAACTTCAGTTTCATTTTTGAGGTTTATTATAATTGTTTGGATAATCTAGGGTTTGTTTTTGTGGCTTTGTATGCTGTAAAAGACAAAATGTTTCAGACAAGTTTGAGTAGAAAGCTCTTGAACGTCTCATTTTATTTCTGACCCTCTCATACCTTGTCAGCTTGACTGTTCCTGCGGCCGTCAGAGCAGCATTCCTGTCAGTGCTGCTTCTAGCTGGCTCCCTGTGCCTCCTGTTCTCATTTTAAAACAAAGCAAAATTGAGAAGATAGTACATGCTTCTCTAACAGTCCCCTCCACTCTCACCCCTTAAAAGCCCTGCTACCTCCAGGATAAGTGACAGCTCATTGACTGCTGTCCCTTTGGAAGGTTTATCTCCACTTTCACCTCTGATAAGCCGCCATACATCTTTTAAGCCCCTTACGTAGCCATCTTTGTACCTTCCCATGACATTTTTTCTAACTAATTTTGATAACTTTTTATTGAGTCTCAAAGTGAGGATCCCTCCTGCAGCCTGATTACGGCACTCCCTCTGCCTCACCACCCTTTTCTCATTAGAGCCTTGTATCTTTGACCAAGGAGATTGTTCCGGGGGGTCTGGCAGACAACTCAGACTAGGCCAGCCAGATAACAGTTCCTGAGATTTTCAGATTGAAGTGGACTTGAAGTGATTCTGATTCCTGTAGTTCTTTGGATTGTTGTGTTACCCCAGTATCTTTCCAATGAATTATCCTGCATTATTTGAGCTTTTTTGAGCTGGGTTTAGTTTGCAGGGCGTGCCACTAATCCAGGCACTTAGATAGTATTGAGCTTTATCTGTTCTCATATTCATATCAGGAGAGCATGAATCTCTTGGAGATGCTGTGTGTTCCCAGTGACGTGGCCAGCTCTTTATAGGTGTTTGGCGCATTGAGTCCTGAGTGAAAGAAGAGTTTCCTCATATTTGTGTCCCTTTTAATTATGAAGGTCTTTTGCTTTCTTTTATTGATTTGCATTTATTGTTAGGAAAAATACAATATATTATTTGTCATACAAATAATTATAAAAACAGAACTTGAAACAGAAAAAGTATTTAGTCCTACAAGCATAGCACAGCTATTTTGATTTTTCTGTGTTTCTTCCTTTACAAGCAAACATGACATTTTTCCATACATAAGCCACAATTCTGATTTCTTGAAAAAGGAGAGCAGGCCCTCTTTTCCTTTTTTGCTTTTCTCTGGCTGCAGAAAGGTGACATGGGGCATAAAGATTAAACCACATTCTTCAGGTTGTTTGAGATCCCTGCCATCGCCTCCTGCAGCTCTTCCCTGTAAGAAGTTTCTGTGGGGGAGCCTGTGTTTATTTTTTAACAGCCCCTTCCCTTTTTACCTTCTTTCCTGTATCTTATCAGTAGGGAAAACAGCTTGACTTGGGAATAATTAAAAGCCCCACTGACACCTCTTTTTACTTTAATATTCACAACTACATGAATAAAAAGTGCTCAAGATAAGTGAACGGTGAAAAGACACAGGGTGACAGAAGTCATACTACAGGATGAGTCTGGGGCAGGCTATGAGGCCACAGGCCCCGAGATCGGCAGTGAGTACGTGTGCTCATGGTTCCTAGGAGACGGCCAGTCAGCTTGTCCTGAGAATAAGCACTGAGTCCCTGTGCGCTAGTTCAGGCTTGGCTGGAGGGGCGGTAGAGGCCTCGGAGTTAGAGTGGGCAACTGTTTCCCATAGATGGGCCTTCAGCTCTTTCCAGAGTTCTCACTTCTATTTCTTCCCTGCCCCTGCTTTCATGGCACCCGTGACCTGAGCCCAGCTCCTCCTGCTTTAGTCAGGCTAGTTACTTCCTCACCTCCATGGAGAACCCCCTCTACTGGGGGCTGTTCCTTCTGGTCTCTAGTTATGTTTTCTCCCTTTGGTACTTTGTCCTTTAGATACTTTGAGACTTCAGAAAGAATTGGTGGAGGAGAGAGTGTTTAGATCACCATCTGTAACTCGAATCCATTTTTTAATTAGAATGAAAATAATCATCTTTACATAAATCATGTATCTAAGAGCTTGCACTCTCTGAACTATATCTCAGGATAAGAATTAAAGCCAAATACGCCAAGTGCCAATGTTGACTTCAGAGTTAATGCCAAAGCTCACATACGTAGTCATAAAAGTTAGACGAGGCCTAACTAGTTAGAGGTCCTTAGTCTATTTTTGATTAAGTTCTACAGCAGAAATGTTTTCTGGTTTACTAAGGTGAGGTTAAGGATAAGGAAGCGTGTGCTGGGTGACAGTGGTCTGTCAGTGAAGGAAGAGATGTTAAAAACTACCAAAGGAGACAGTGTGTCCCTGTCGCCTCAGTGAGGTAGCATGGTGTAGCTAAGGAGACCGTAGCAGGAGGGTATTGGGCCTGACATCATGAAAAGGTTTAGCATGTTTAATTAAGGGTCTTTGCTTAAGATGATAGGGAAAGTGGGAGAAGCACTTTTTGCTGCATTGCTGTCGGTATATCTGCCTTCCATGGTACCTCCAGTACCTGGTTACAAGGCATTCCATAGCTGATCATTTTACGAATTTTTTTTTTTTTAACTATCTCCCTCAAACCTCACTTCTAACCCCCTCTAACCCTTCTTACCCACTGGCATATATGTTAGAATTAAGGCTGCTTCATTCTAGAGGTAAATCAATAAACAGTATGAATAAGTACAACCTTAATTGCAGTCAACAGTGTGATTATTGCTAGAGCTCAGTGTGTGCCATGGGAAAGATAATGAGAAAAAAGGAAAGCCTGTGTTAGATAGCAGGATTGTGGGTCACTTTTATTTTAAATAATGTTTATTGACAAGCTA
Source organism: Solenodon paradoxus (assembly GCA_004363575.1). Lineage (NCBI taxonomy): Eukaryota > Metazoa > Chordata > Mammalia > Eulipotyphla > Solenodontidae > Solenodon > Solenodon paradoxus. The sequence goes on from RJWH01005424.1 coordinate 29,096, forward strand.
TATTTCAGTATGCTTCAGATGAATATTACTTTTGGCACAGTCATGCCACAGCAAATCATACTGCTAAAAATGGTGCTTTTAAAGCACACCTCGCATATGTATACAAGTAGTACAATGATGACGCTGCAGAAAAATGGAAAATTTTGGATAACCTGGCATTACCGCTGCACAGTAGAACTCAGCACACCTCTTTTGAGGTCTCACCCTGTGCCAGGCTCTCAGGAGCAGTCAGCAGAAGCGCTGTGCTCAGAGCTCATTTTCTAGTGTGATAAAGAAACAAATACATTAAGAAGCATCATTCGCGAAATCTCTATTTACAGAAAAAGAAGTTAGTAAGCCCAGATAAAGATTCGGGAAGGGGACAACAAACTTGGAGACCCCCATGCATATAAATGCAGCTGGCTTGCTGGACTCGTGAATAGATTACAGTGAAAGAGCTTTTTTAAATTAGAAAAATAAAAACTAAAGACAGAAGAACTTTAAAAGAATTACAAAATCAACTTTTTCCCCAGCCCTATCCTTAATTTGTAGATACCAAAAAGGTATTTATTCCTTTAAAAAAATAAATAAATAAATAAAAGGCCTCTTAGCATTTGATGGAATTGATGGATATTTTCTTAGAAGATTTCTTTAATATCAGAATCTACTTTATAGAATGATGAAAAGAACTTTGAAGCTTATAGACACTAATTTATTATGTACAGTGAATGGAGCCCCTGACAAAATGTATCCACTAACAAGAATAAAGATTTATAGGTACTCCTACAGAGTGATTATCAGGCATATTCAGTGGAAAAAATGCAAGATATAGAATTTATCGGGATCCACTTGAACTTATGTGTGTAGATAAATGTGAAACTGCATTTCATTATGCATTTTCACATACATAATACATAAAAAACTCAAGGACCTCACATGCCTACCTGGTAAGGAGAGAAGCAGACTTCCTATTTTATTCTATTTTACTTGTTCTCATTTGAATGTTTTATCATGTGAATATTTTAATGTCTTATTTGTGTAATATATGAATGTGCATGTGTAGATATATGCATTCTGAAACCCAAAGCTAGCAATGTCAAGTGATAAAATGTTAAATGTATTTCCGTTTGAGTCAAGAGTAAGACAAGAATGGCCATTCATACTTTTCTTATTTGCTACTGTTTTGGAAGTTATTAGCTGGTGCTAATAAAAGGTGTTTCTGGGTTTCAGTTTTTGCTCATTCAGCAATATTTATTGATGTGTTTATTTCCAAGAAACTTGATTTGAAAGCAAAAAGATATGCAGCTGAAGAGGAAGACAGATTGTTTTATAATGAGCACTGTCTCAAAGATGCTCACTTAAGAGTGTGATCTCTGGATCAACAGCAGCAGATTATAGGAACCTGTATGAAAGACATTTCTCGGTGCACCCTGGTGGAGTAGCAATTGGGTCTGCCGCCTCCCACAGAGCACAGTCCACATACATCCCAGGGACCCAGGTTCATGTCCTGGGTCCAGGGGAACAACCAAGATGAACAACTAAATATAAATAAATAAGTGCTTCTTCCTCTTCTCTCTTCCTGCCCGCTTCCCTGCTTTATTTTCTTTATTTTTCTTTATTCCTGCCTGTACCTTTCCTGCACCTTTAAAGAAAAAGAAGATATTGGAAGTCAGAATTTTCAGTGTGCCTCATAATTGATTGGATGTGGAGAGTGTAGAGAAAAGAGGAATCTGGGATGACTCCCAGGTTTCTATCATGGGTGGTACTGCCTTTGAGATAGAAGACAGGAGGTAGATAAACGGTCTCCGCAAGGAGAGACAGTCAGTTCAGAGAGGTGGGATTGAAGATATGAAATGCAGAAGTAGATGAGGACAAATGAGTTTAACTATAGCAGTTAAATAGGAGGAGGGTAGCTGGGGGTGGTGTGGTAGTCATTCCAAGAGTAGAGGGGAACATGTGGGTAGAAGGATTCTAGAATGAAACCTCAATATAGTTAAAATGTCCTGGGGAGGGTACATAGAATGATCGAGAAGAGATTAAGGATGGAGCTCTACATGTGAAATTTAATAGCTTGGGAAAAGCAGAGGGACCCAAGAAGAAGCCAAAAGAGGAGAGGTGGGAGTAACAACCACATGCAAGCCCTTCCAGAAACCCTGGGAGGGGAGGCCATTTAATGAAGGAAAAACTGCTTCAAATTTTCAGCTGTCACAGAGGGCAAATAAAATAAAGATTGACTGTCTGTTAGATTTGGCAATGAGGGGTCTGTTGATGACCTTGTTGAGAAGTGTTTCAATGAAGAGATAGGAGTAGAAACTAAATTACAGTGGATGAAGGATAAATGGGAGTTGGAACCTGTGTACAGTTCTTTCAGGAAAAAAACAGTTACATCTCATGTGGGAAGAAAGGCTTTATTGCCTTAAGAGCAAAAAGACTAGATTTTTTTTTCTGTATAATGTGCGTATGCCCTGGTGGAGTAGCAGTTAGATCTTCCTCCTCTGGCCAAGTGCAATCCACATAAATCCCAGGGACCCAGGTTCATGTCCTGGGATTGGGGGAGGCAACCAAGGTAAACAACTGTATAAAAAATAAAAATGCTGCTCTCTCCTCTTTCTGCCTGCTGACTTGCCTTCATTCCTGCCTGCAACTTTTCCTTTTTAAAAAAATTGGGGTTTTTTTTCCAATTTTTATAAACAATATGTTGTGGTTCACCAAATTTCCCAAAATTGTTTGATTAAAATTATTACCAAAAGAATAGTTTTAAGCCATTTTTCAAAAACAGGAGTTGAAGTCAGGTAACCTTATCTTTAGACATAAAATGTACCTTCCGTTTGTTCATAGGTTGAAAGATATGGCACTGACTTTAAATGATGTACAGACCAGAATTCTTTCAGGAGTTGATTGCAATTCCAGAATGTTTTTTCAGTTTTGACTTCTTTTTCAGCAATGAGTTAGAGCTTTTAACTGTTCATTTTATTCAGCTTAAGTAGAACTATTTTGACAGTGTGCTCCCGCCCCAGTAGCAGCGGTGCCCATTTGTAGATTTAACTGACACGGGGCTGCACTTCCTCCCAGGTACTGAGGACGTCGTCGGTCCTGAAGGCATGGAGAAGTTCTGTGAAGACATTGGTGTTGAACCAGAAAATGTAAGTCTCACTAAGTTGGGCCAATCAATTGATTCTTTTTCTTGAATCTTTTGTTCCTTTGAAAAATAAGGTAACAATAAGGAAGTGTAGTGGAATATTCGTTCTCATGAAGCAGGCTAAGAAAATTCTAATTCTGATTTGATCTGTAAGCGAATTTTGTTACAGTTGGGATGGTGTAACTATAGTCAGTCATTTTTGCCTCATTTCATTTCTAAAGGGCGTGTCTAAAGGCTGCAGTAATAAAGTAATTAAACTGGCTATTAAAAAAGTCATGTGGGCATGTGTGTCCTGCAGTGACAGGTCGCTGGGGAATTGTGTCACAGTGTACTGTATACCTGTGTCCCTTCTCTACTTGTTCCAGTCCACTGTAGAGTTTGTCCAGGCCTTTGAATAGTTCGTTATTCAAAAGGACTTTGAGTAGATTTTAATTAAGAATGTTTCATAGCTCTTCCACTTCCAATTGAATTTAGCTCAGAAAGTGATTGCTTTTTAGTGTAAAGGTCCTAAGTGTTTCCTTTAAAGATGTTAATTAGAGGTTATTTTGTATGCTTAATTCTTTTCATTATGTTCTTGCTGAATATTTTTTCCTGTTCCCACATTTTTCTCTTAAATGAAAATGAAAAATTATGTTCATACAAATGCCCCTGGCTTATTAATAATGCAATTTAATATTACATTAGCCTCCATTTTAACAAATATGTCTTAGATCTTAAATGAATTTGTGATCTGCAAGAGATCCCAAGAGATCATCACTTCAGCCTGTTTGCAGGGTATCTAGTGCCCACCTACGTGTCATGCTCTTAAAGAAAACTGGAAAAATTGAGCCTTCACACTTTTTTCTTAAAACTCTTTTTTGGCTCTTGTCATTTCTAAACCTCCGTCCTTCCCCACCTTCCCCCCAGTAACACCTTAAATTTTCTAAAGAACCTTTAGAATATTTTTACTTCATTACATTGATTTTTGTCTTGTGTTTTTTTTATAATCAAGTGCTAATATCTTGATCAATTATTCAACTTGTCATAAAGGTTTGGGATTGACTGGGCCAATAGTATTTTGCTCAATTTAGTCTATAGACTCATCATTGATATATAAAAGAGGATTTATCTGACTTTAAGAAAGATATATTTTGAGGGGAACTGGGCTAAGGTTGGCAGGGTGTTTCATGGACAGTCTAGTCGGGGTAAGAGTGAGTTAGGCCTGAGATGGGCTGCAGGGTCCAGAGATTCCATCCAGAAGACAGTCATCAGCATGTGAGCCGAGGTTCAAGAACCATAGTGAGGAGATTAGAAGCCAGGGCCAGACTGCAGGTGAGAGGATTAGGTGAGCACATACCCTCGGAAGTGAGACTTTTTGGGAAGGAAGAGCATCCTGCTATTTTATTCTAAATGAAGAAAAAGAGAGGTGTAGAACTTGTCACAGTTCCTCACCCCCAGATACCAGCACTCCATAAAAGGTAACTGCTGTTATCCCTTTTTTTGCAGTTATGAGTCATTTAGTTCACTATTTCTACATACATAGAATAGTCTTGGCATGTGCCCTGGTGATTTAGCAGTTAGGTCCACCACCTCTGACTGGCATAAACCATATACATTCCAAGGACCCGTGTTCGCATCCTGAGTTGGAGCAACCAAGATGAACAACTAATTAAAATAAATGATTCTTTGTCCTTTTTTCTGCCTTCATTCCTGCCTATACCTTTCCTTTAAAAAAAGATAGTCTTGAAATGTTGAATTATTTTGAAGACTGAAAGAGTTCAAATAGAAGTTGTATTATTTTATAGCATCACTAAGAAAGAGTGGTGCTAAATACACTGTGATGTGCCATCAATTGTGGCTGCATCCCAATTTCAGAAATGCTAATATGTTTAATACCAGCAGTAAAATTGTTTCTTTAAAAGGCTTGTCTCCATTGATGAGTAAGCATTTCAAGTATTTAAAACCCCTTACCTTGTTTGGTATTTATAGCTTATGAAATCTAAGCAGACTTGTAAAATTCAAGTCGACTTTTCATGTACTAAGGTAACAGCAAAATTCCTTGAGTAGTTACCAATCTTATTAGCTATCATAAGACTTCTGTTTTGTGCAACAAATACCCATGGTGAATATCTGCTTTGTCTTTTTAACCATATTTCATGCATACTTGTGTGTTCCTGTACTCTAACCCATACTTGACTGTCCAGATAGCCAACCCCAAAATGTGGTGGGACAGTTCTAGGTAGGCCCTTTCCCTCTTTTCCTCTCTACATCTGATATCCTTTTTTTTGTGGCTACTCTTCATCTTATCTTGGATCTTTGAGGTCGATGAAATGGGAAAGCTTCCGTCTCCCCTGTCTTGGGTGGCCTCAGCTTTGTCCTTACACAGAACCCTGCTGCAGAGCTTCAAGCTGGATATACCTTTGAAGTGTAATTTTATTTTTATACCATCAGCTATATATCTCTGTGCCATCTTTTTTCTAAAGCCAGCTAAGTGAACAAAGTGATAAGGGGTGCCATAAACCAGTTGTCAGTTTCTGATATCTGCCATTTCCGAATTCTGATTGGCTAAAGCCAGTAGTGGCACTGAGACTTCCCACTGAGACATGCTCTTTCCAGGCGTAGTGCTGTCTAAGTGGGATGTGGAGCAACTTTAAAGTTTTTTCCCAGTGTATATAGTGGAATTCACAGACTAGTCACTGGCGAGACACTGCACCATCTATGTCCCATCACCCACCTTTTAGTTTTAAACACTCAATCTTTTGTTCCTTGTTCTTTTCACTTAATCTTGGAGATTGTCCATATTTGTACTGATAGCTCTACTTTATTTGAATGGTGGCGGCCTAGTATTCCTTTATTTGGAATGAATTCAGCAAAAAGTATTGTCCCCTATTAATAGATATTTGGTTGCCTTCTATCTAATTACAGCCTCAAGTACACTGCAGTAAATATTCTTGAATATTCATTTTTCTGTACATGTGCAGGAATCTCTAAGATAGCTTTCCATAGGTGGGATTGCTGAGTTGGTAACTGATTTTATTATAATATACTGCAAGATTGCCCTCTGGAGAGGTTAATCGCTCTACACACCTACCATCTTGCATACTAAGAATTAGTGTTTCTTTAAACCCTTGCCAACAGATTGACTTACCAAGTGTTTAGATGTTTGCCAAACTAGAACTCATTTTTTTTAATCTAGCCTGTTTGTTTCAGTGACTAAACTATCTTGAACAGAAATGTTTATCTTTCTAATGTTTTGTTTTTGTTCTTGTTTGTTTTTTTAACAGGTGGTTATGCTTGTCCTTGCTTGGAAATTGGATGCACAAAACATGGGCTATTTTACTCTGCAAGAATGGTTAAAAGGAATGACTTCTCTACAGTAAGTTCTGAGACTGCTCTGGGGTAAGGGGTTTCCTCTCTCATCTGACAGCCTCCTCCCTGGGTTCTCAGAGAGCCTGGGTGCGTGACTGCAGGAGAGCCAGGTGACAGTGGCAGGCTTCCCCTGAGCGGTAGGTGGAAGTCCAAGCCCTTTTTTTATATGAGAAGGACCATTAGGGGTGAATTTTAGCTATTTAAGTTTTCTGTAACATTGTTTATTTTAATGTTCTTCTAGAGCAGCTCTGCCCAGTAGAAATAAACCAACCTCTTTTCTCTTGTGTGCAACACATAATAAATTTTTTTCTGATTAGCAACATTGAAAAAAATGAAAAGAAATCAGTAAAATGAATTTTAACACGTTTTGTTTCACAAAAAAGTATCAAAAATGTTATCATTCCAGGATGTCATCACTATTTAAAAAAAGCATGAGCTCTAGTTTAGATTTTTCATATTAAATATTCAAAATCTAGCATATGTTTTGCATTTATGGTGCATTAACTGCATTGCATGTGCTCAGTAGGCACATGTGATTAATGGCTACTGTTTCACAGCATAGATTTAGCAGTTAAAGGCTGGTTTACAATTAGTGAGAAAAAGTTGAATAAAATTTGAAGTATAACATAAGTGAAAGTATCTTATATCTTCTATTTTACATACTTTTTTAAAGAAAAGTGGCAGGCAGGAAGAGAGGAAGAAGCAGCCTTTTTGTTTTTCAGTTTAAGTGTTCGTCTTGGTTGTTTCCCCGGCCGCGGGATGCGAACCCAGGTCCGTGGAATGTGTGTGGACTACACCTGTCCAGAGGTGGTGGACCCATCTGCTGCCTCTCTGGGGCACTCCTATGTTATATACATTTTAACTGTAGCTTTGGACAAAATTAGAACTTCATTACTCTAGTGATTAAAAAATAATAATAAAAATTCTGTTGGTGTTATCTGGCCCAGAATAAGAAAAAAAAAAGTGATTTCATGTGTTTATTTTTGCATGTGCATATACCCACATTTGGCTGTGTTTGTATTGTGTTGAGTTTGAGTCAAGAAAACAGATTGTTATTCTTTATTAGACATCGAAGGATACAGTCGAGGTAGATGACATTTCAAATGGCATTGGAAGATGAAGCACTAATTTTTAACAAAAATTTTGATCTAAAATACTTAGAGTGACTTTTTTTCTCTTTAGGATCAATTTGGATTTGTACTGGATTAAAATTGGGGTTGAAATGATTTTATGATTTATTTAAATAGTTTTGGAATTTTTTGACTTGTAATATCCATTTGTGATTATAAATAATGCTTTACTTGCATTGTGCATTGTACTTTAGTAGTTTATGAAACCATTTCACTGTTCTCTCATTTGAGCCTCCAGGCTGCTCTGTGAAGAAGATGGGCCAGATGTTATTCTATATATTTTACAAATGTGGAAATGGGTTTAGAAGGAATAGGTGATTGCTGAGTAAGTGGCAGACATGGGAAGAAAATTCACAGCTTCTGTATCTTAAGTCATAGTCTTCCTCTAACAACCTTTTTCTGGTGGCAAATAAGTAAAATCCAAATCACTCTTGCAAATTATCTTCCTCTCTCAGACTACTCTAAAATATTAGTGATATCGCTGAAATCTCTTTAAAAGGTTCTGGTGTATTGGAGAACATCTTAGGGTTTTAGGCCTACTAACTCCTCGTTTTCCTTGCTGCCTTGCTTTGTTGCTTCCAAGTAGAGGACATGGCAACTGCTCTTTAAGTGTCTGGGTAGTGATGAACATGTGGCCATATCAAGATTTTATTTCAAGACTTCAGACAAATGGTCTGAAGCATATATGGATCCTAAACCCAATGCCAACGTGGGCAACGGAGGTAGGGGGGTGCATCAGTAATAGGCTTTCCCACACTAACAAGCAGTTCACCTGAGTTCTGACACTACTCAGAGATAGCATTAGATTCCACAAGTAAAGAACTCAGTTTCCCTAAGACCTCTCTCCTCTTTAAACCCCATTCATAACCCATATTACCTGACCAACTGGCTACAGACTGGAGGACCCCACTGTCCCCTCTCAGGTTCAGTTTGTTGTGAGAACAGTTGATAGAACTCAGGAAATTGGTTTACTCATTAGATCACTGACTCCTATCACAAAGTATATTAATTTAGGAACAGCCATATGGAAGAGATGGTCCCTGTGCTCTTGGGTTTATAAGGAGGCTTTGTTACACAGACATGATTAATTAACGCGTTGACAACTGAATTCACTCTCAGTTCCTCTCCTCCAAGGTGGCTTGGTGGCTGGTCGCCACCCTTCTGATGACTTGGTCTCTGGGCAGCCAGCCCCCATCCTAAGATATTTCCAGAAGTCGCTTTATTCATATAATAAGATACTTTTATTACTCTCATCACTTAGGAAACGTCACAGGTTTTGGGAGCTGTGAGCCAGGAACTGGGCAACACAGACCAATGTATATGAGAGCTATATTTTAGTCATTTGAGTGACCAAATACTTTTCCTTACCAATTATGGTATTTTAGGGCATCATACCCATTTTTGTACTCTAGATTTTTTTTTTTTTTTTTTTTTTTTTTACGTTTGTCTCAAGAGGTTATTGCATAGTGCTAGACCTTGCCCCCGCCCCTGCCACACCTGCTGGACAGTGAAATATGCAGTTTCTGGGAGAGGTCTGCGTGCACCTTGGGGTCACCCTGCAGCCTCTTTGTTGGGACTCTGCTTGTCGCTTTGTGTAATGGGTGGCGGCAGGTGGGTTCCTGTAGATGGCTGCCGCTTGGCCCTTGCAGCCTAGTAGGGTATGGTCTGATCCACTGTACAGGCATTGAAGGATCTCTTTTTTGTCATACGAAACTCTGAGATTAGTTTCTGCATCAAACAGGAAGAGAGAATTACTTAGAATAACCGTTAAGTTTCTCTGTTGTCCAAAAATCGAGTTTCTGGTTTTAAGAACTGTCTTCTTCGTCCCTTCAGCCTCCTTTGTCATTTATTCAGCAATTATTTGAATGGCAATCAGGTGCCAAGCATAGTATTCCGGGTCTTGGGGAAACAAAACCCGTGAACAAAACAAAGTCCATGTGTGGCAGGGGTTTGCAAGCAATGTTTTGGCAAAAGATCCAAAAATAATATCATTTCTCTTCATATGCTACTTGGATTGACTGAATAAGGACTGTAGCTGTAAGGTATGTGTACTCAAAAGAAAATTCAGGAGTTAATCATTTATGTGCTCTGAAGATGGGAAAAGTGGTCCATCTCTCGAATTACCTGTTTTGTCTTCCGTTTTGTTTTTTGTTTTTCTTTTTTACTAATTTTTGGTTTTACTGAACCTGTTGAGTGAAATATTTTGGACTCAAACTGGAATTAATAAAATACAAAACCTGTTTTATATACTAGTACATTTGATTAACATGCCAAGTTTTTGTTTGTGTTACTGAATAGTAGGAGTGTAGCAGAAATGGAGAGCCTATGAGTTTGAGAACCAGAGATTTGAATCAGCTCTGCCATTTCCTGGGTGTTTCTGGTAGTGTCTCTAAAGCCAAAAGGTGAAGTGACGAACTGTGGCTTCGACCTGGTCAATCAGGTCTATCTCCTTTACGCTGCTGGAGGAGTTGTGTGTGTGTCCTCCCCAGGGCTGGTGTCTGGGGAGAGTATGGGAAGACGAACCAGCCCCTGGTGGGGAACGGCCGTCCAGAGTCCAAGCTCCGTCATTGTCAAAAAAACCAGCTCTTGTTTTCATGGATTATATGTTTTACTTATTACCTTATTTCACATGTAGGTTTAGGATGACACCTCTTATGAATTAGGTGTCTAGGGATGTTTAAGCTAAACAAAACAGGTGTGTGAGCGCTGTAGCTAACTTTGCTTAGACCTGATGATGGGCTAGAAAAATACCTTTGGGCTGATTAAGAGACCTTTCCCCTGGGTAATGAGAGCTGCCTCTTATGTTATATAATCTTCTGTGATTATCATTCTGATTACTGTCACTTCTGAGTCTGTTACCGTAGCAAAACTCAAGAAAGAAATGATCTTATGTTATTTTGTCTTGGGAAATGATGCTCCTTAACAGTGTGACACTATCACTATAATTTCTGTGGGTTTTCTTGCACATGGGACACGGAACAACAGGGAAACAAGTTGATGTGGCTGCTTTTTGAAAAGGCTGGGGCCAGTGGCCTATTTCTTTAGCCCTTCCTTAGACGGGAATCCCTCTGCAGACGTTCTTGCTGAGTGACCACTAGATGGCAACCTATGGTTCCAACTAGGGGACTCCACGGCTTGTGGGGGGATTGCATGGTTCAGAGACTGCGGGACCAGGCTCCTCTTAAAATAGATTAGTCTCCCTATTGACAGTATTAGCTCTAAACCACGTAACCACCCTTAGTAGAGACATGGAGTGAAGACAGTGCTTTGGGCATTTTATGCTTAAATATGAGAACTGTTCATCTCCAGGCAGGATCTCAGTCTTCCAGACACGGAACCATCTTTGGCAGGGTGACTGGACTCTGTCCCAGGCATCCTGCAGAACTTCACATTTCCCATAAAACTACTCAAAGGCTTGCATTTAATGTCTTTAACTGTGTAATGGTTCACTAAATGAGTGGTTCTTGTCTTTATTGAAACAGTCAGCTACTTTCCTCTTCTCATTGGGCAGGACTCAGCGAAACTGCAGCCCCAAATCTGGCCATTTTCCTGTGGCCTTGGTCCTTGACCTTTCTCCTCAGTGAAGAACAGGAACTTGGGCCTTAGATGTTTAGGGGGAGCTAGTTTCCCGTTTTGACCCTCCCCCATTCTCGTATTAACTTATTAGATATTTACATGCATTACTTTTAAAAACTTCAGACCCTTACAGGAAAGTGCTCAGTATTAGAGCCAGCTCTGCTCCACCCTTGCCCGGACTGTTACTTTGTCTTGTGTATCATTGCAGCCTCCACTGCCCTCATTGGATTCTGCACTAGATGTCTGTCAGTATCTTTTTCCCCACCTCTTTTTCACAGAGACCCAGGGTGAGCTTTTCAAAATGCAGACCTGATCATGATTTCTGTAGTTTCTAGGATTCATTTAAAATCAAACACACACTGTGGACCTCAAACACCTTTTATGGTCAGGCCCCACCGCCCTGTCAGCCTCATCTTGTACCACTTTCCCTCTTAGTCTACCCACTCCAGTCACAATGCTTTTCTTTCCATCACTGGCTTTACCGCGCTCCCTTCTGCCACTGGGCCTTTTCACGTGTTCTTTTAGCTGAACACCCCCCCCTCCCCCGAAATCTAATTTTTTCTTAGCTTTTGGCTCTCAACTTTCCTGTCATTTCCTTAAGCCATTTCTGAAAATAGTCTAATCTTTTCCAATTTTCAATCATCAGGAAGAAATGACATTTTTTATTGCTGGAGACTAATAAAAATGAACATTTACTCTAATTGTTGGCATTTCAGATTTTTCCCCCCCTCAATAGATCACAAAGTGTTAAAAAAAACTTGCACAAATTAATTGCTAGCAGTAGGTTGATGTGCTCTATTATGAACCATAGTTTATAAAATATGTAAATTTACATTGATAATTTATAATATGTATTATTTATACTTTAGGTAAAAAAATCTACAGAGAAACCCAAGGAAGCCCACATCCAGCATTGAAATATTCTTGGTGAAAATGATGACTCTTGGTTCTCATTTTTAAAGGCTAGATACTATGAACAGAAAATTAGTTTGTAAAGATATTCAGTTAGTCTACTTCCTCAGGAAAGCTGAACAGTGAGTCACTTTACCTGTGAAAATAGGTCATTACCAGGCCTCTCTGGAAAACGTGGCTGATTTCAGGTGTAGGGTAGAGAAAGTACAGATCAACTGGAATGTCTCGTGCCAGAAAGCAGGACTGTGTGTGTTCAGACTGATGAGGACATGTCAGAAAGACACTGGAGCCAGCTTGAGGAGCCACTGCCCAAATGAGGACAGTTTGGGCATCAAGAGCAGATTACAATACTGACTGAAAAGCAAGTTCCTTAAGTTCAGGAAATAAGGAAGGTGGTGAGCAGAACACTTCCTTGTAGAAGAATTACAGCTAGTAAGTAGAAAAGGTGCGATGGGCTTAGAAGAGTCACCATTTTGCATGTTCTGTGTAAAATCAGGCAGACAAGTATCATCTGGATTCCCAAACCAAAAGTGAAAGGTTGTTGAGCAGAAAATTCACAGTTGCAAGATAGCATCCCACCGATCCCATACTATTTGGAAAGAGGGGAGGGACAGAGAATCTGATGCAGTACTAGAGCAGATGAATCACTATACTCTCCCTGATAATGTGGCACGCTGACGTGAACACCCCCGCGCGGGGTGTGCCCGACAGGACATCCGTGTAGTGCTGTCTTGTCAGAAGTGTGTAACCTAAATACAGGCATCGGGAAATTGTCTGAAAAACAGATTCTGCAAACAATGGTCTGGTTGCTTCAAGATGACACTGACAAAGATAGAAAAGACACGGCACTCCTCTAGAGACCTAGCAGATCGGGCAACTAAAAGCAGTGCATAAGCGCTGATTGGATCCTGTATGGGGAAAAGAGTCAGCTGCTATAATAGAAAATTGGACTCATTGGGAAATTTGCATCTGGGTTGTGCATTTAGTGAGCAAATTAGTGATGGTGGTTTTAAGTGTTTGGGGCAAAGTGGCATCCTATTTGCAACTCACTTTCAAATGGTACAGAAAAGTGTACGTGATGCAGAACACAGAAGTGACATGTCTGTTGTGAACCAGGGGCACAGGAATATCCATCCTTACTACTTGCTCTTTCCACTTTCTCTAGACTTGACATTTTTTAAAATAAAAAATACAGGAAAAAATAAGTCATGGCCATGTTCCACTCCAGGGTTTTTATTCTCTTTTGTTGCTGTTTTATATTACCACCCCAATTAAGAAAACAAACTAAGTTTGTAATCTGCCTTTATTCTGTTTTTCTAGATGTGACACAACAGAAAAACTCAGAAATACATTGGATTACTTAAGAGCATTATTAAATGATTCTACAAACTTTAAACTTATTTACAGATATGCGTTTGACTTTGCTCGGGTAAGTTCTCTGGAGTCTCTCCAGATGTTTTCCTCTCCTCCCTCCCCTTTTTGATTGCCTTTTGAGGTTTGCTTTTACATGCCACAACCAAGAGACTGAATGAGTTAATCCCAGGGTGCCAGTTAGAATGTCTGTGGACATGTGTGTTTTCTAAATGAACTCTCATTCTGGGCAAAAATGTGGTATGTTAGCAAAAAACTGTCGTGGCAGACACTTCATAGTTCTTTGGATTGGTTTAGGAGCAACGTAAAGACAGGCATGTAATAGACACTCTTCTAAATGTCTCTTAGATTAGCTTAGAAATGCTTTTCCATCTTACAAAACAACAAAACTCACCCATTGAATTTACTGGAATAAGCTAATCAACTCCAGCTTTACTTGAATCCTAGATTGTATTTACAAACTATTTGATTTTCAAGCTAATTTCAGTCAACTTTATTCACATGTTTATTCACATTTTTTATATGAGAAAAGTGATCATCTTTTATTTGTCACATAGCCAGGTCCAAGTACATTGACAGTTGGTGTGAAATAAAATTCTTTTTCATCCTGGTTACCACAGATAGTGAATTCCCAGACACCTGTTGGCGCTGCATTCACTCACACACAGTCAGCTGTATAAAATTAACTTCATTCAGTAGATGGTTACTGTTAGGTCTGTGTTTGGTGGATTCAGGTGACTAGGCTTTCTTGAATTGAGTTTAATCATTTTTAATGACTTTTTTTTTTTTTAAGCAGAGAATTTGGTAATAGATGATTCTTTTTTCTTACCAACGTGCTGATCTTTTTCACTTTTTGCCTGATTTGGTGCTACTCGTTCAGCCCCAAGACTTACTCAACAGTGAATTCTTTTGCATATGCAGTAACACTTTAGTAGTTCTCTCATTTGTGAAATTTTGCAAACTTCAGATAAAATCACAACATACATGAAAACTTAGAGATGTTAGGAATTATATGGTCAAATTCACAGTGTCTTACTAAATGGCATTGGTGTAATAAATGTCTTGCCTGATTACATGATATTTTTTTCCTCTAAAAGTCAGCTGTTTAAAACTTGAGTTTATTTGAAAGCATTATAGTTTCTCACCAAAATCAGCCTTATTTTCTGACCTCCCTGTTTGGGGGTTAGATTTTCCCACATAGCCGCTACTTTAGCCCCAGATTCCTTGTGACTCCTCCCTGACTCTCCATCTCCTTTGTGGACAGTGTCCTCAGTGTGTCTCATGCTCCCACCACAGCCTCGGGTCGAGACCCTGGTTACTCCTTGCTTGCACCCCTACATGAGCCTTTTTGCCACAGTCTTTCACTTCACATCCAGTACTCATATCAGTTAGGTATCATTCATCTTCCTTTGGTCTCAGGGTCACTCGGCCACCTTCCTCCTGGGCCACTCAAGACACCTTCCTGTTCACCAAAGCCTTCAGCACCTTGCCTTTATGGTAACGTAGTAATTACTGTATATGCAATATAGTTGTTCCCATGGCAGCTGACACACAGGGATGGTTTCATTTTACTTCAAGGATTTAAAAATTGGCCTCAGAAGTGGAGAAATTGGACCACGGTCACATCGTTAGTGAACAGTATAAACAGGACTCGAACCCAGGTTCTGACTCCATGTCCATTCCACAGGCCACTCCAAGCCCTCACAATCCAGTCCCAAGCATCCTCTCCCAGGTGGTGGTGTAGTGAAATCATACTCGCTGCTGTGCACTGAATCTGTGGCCAACCTTTTGACCTTTCTGCTTTCTGCATTTTGTCATCCACTTTGACAGCACCCCTCTCCCCCCTGCCCACCCGCCCCATTCAGTCCTTCTGTAATGTGCCTGATACCACCTCTGACTTTACTTGGCTTTGGAATTTGGATGCAGGCCTTAATTGTTTCAGACAGGTTGAGGGACTATATGTTTTCTCTTTGTATCCCCAATAGTAGACAGCACAATTCTTTGCTTTTGAGGTGATTATCAATAAATATCAATTAAGCCCTTTAATGTAATTATGAATAACATCCACTCATATTTAATCTTCTAATTACCATAGATTTCAGTTCAGCTAAAATTTACTTTAAGATAATTTTGTTAGTGAACTTTTTTTTTTTGCTTGGTTTAACTGTATCCTATAGTCTTAAGATATTCTCATTTGCATTAAGTTCAAAATATTTTCTCTTTTCCCTTGTGATTCTTTTTTGACCATTGGTTATTTGGGAATGTGATGTTCGGGTTGATTTTCCAAGAATTTAGGATTTCCAGGTAATCCTTCTGTTATTGGTACATGGGTCAGTTCTGTTGTGGCCAGGGAATATACCTGCCCTGTGTACTTTCAGTTCTCTTCGATGTGTGGAAACTATTTTCATGATCTGCTGTGATGAATGTTTCATGTTTACCTGAAAAGGATGAGTATTCTGTTGCTGTGTGGTTGAGAGGATTCTACAAATTTAGTTAGATCAAGGTGCTTGGTAGGGTTGTATCCTTGTTAATTTCTGAATTCGGTCAGTTACTGAGGGGAATATTGAACTCTTCAACAACAGCTGTTTCTCCTGCCATTTCAATTTTTTTGCTTCATGTATTTTGAAATTTTAGTACTAGGTTAGAGACACACTTAGTGTTGTCTTCTTGAAGAATCGATATCCTGTAGCATTATGAAATGTCTCTGTCTCATAATAGTTCTTGTTGAATCTGCTTTGATACAGATACAGCCACCCCGCTTTCTTTTGATTAAATTCTGTATGATGTCTTTCTCCATCCTTTTTTAAAACCTATTTGTGTCTTCATATTTAGAGTGGATTTCTTATATATAGATAGCATTCAGTTAGATGTTACAATATTTGTCTTATTTGAAATGCTTAAATTATTTGCATTGATGTAATTATTGCTATAGTTAAGTTTACATCTCCTACCTTATTTTCTCCCCTGTGTATTCCATCTGTTTCTTCCTTTTTTCCATGGCTTCTTTTTAATGATTCTATTTTATTTCCACTTATTCCCTTGTTAGCTGTATTTTCTGCTTCATTTTTTCTTGTGGTTGCTCTGGACTTTACAGTATGTATCTTTAAATTTTCACAAACTTACTTCAAATAACGTTCAACTACTTCCTGTATAATGCAAAAATCTTTGCACAACGGACACTCTTCTGCCCTCTCCTACTTTTTGCTGCTGTTTTCAGACATTTTACTTATGCGTGTGCTATAAATTTTACAATATAGTCTGTCCGGGCTGCTCTAACAAAACACCACAGCCCGAGTAATTAATTCATGAGCAACAGAAATTTATTTTGCACCTTTCTGGAGGCTGGGAACTCCAAGATTAAGGCACCAACAGATTAGTATCTGGTGAGAGCGCACTTCGTAGACAGCTGTCTTTATCTGTAATCTCACAGTGGCTGGAGGGATGAGGGGCCTCTGTGATCTTTTTTATAAAGGCAATAATCCACATTCATGAGGGCAAGCCTTCCCAGGGCTCCTCCTAGTTCCATTACCGTGGAAGTTAGAACTGCAACATAGGAATTTGGGGTGGGGGGCGGCATACAAACATTCAGGCGGTAGCATGTTATTTTTGCTTTAAATGGGCAAAAATAAATGTATCAAAATATATACCATTCCTCTACTCTTTATCCATTTTGTTGGATCCAGATTTCTATCTGGTATCATTTGTTTTCTGCCTAAAAAATCTTCTTTTAACATTTCTCATGGTACAGATCTTCTGGTGATTAATTCTCTAAGCTTTTATTTTGCCTTTACTTTAGAAACTTACATCTCTGGATAAGAGATTCTAAGTTGACAGTTTATTTCTTCTGTTACTCTATTGATATTGTACCATTGTGTTTGTCTTATGTAGTTTCTGATGTAAGTAGGGTGCCATTCTCTATTTCTTTGGTGTAGTATCATGTGTTCTGACTACTTTTATTCACTTCACTGGTTTTTAGCAAGTTGATTACAACGTGCCTGGGCCTAATTTTCCTTTTACTTATTCTGGTTTGGGTCTGTGGAGTTTTTTGGTTCTGAGTATATAGTTTATAGAAAACTGAGAGATTTTCAGCTATTATTTCTTCAGATATTCTTTCTGTTCTCCCTCTGCTCTTTCTGGGACTTCAATTACAACTATGTTAGATCCTTGACACTGTCCCACAAGCCGATGACACCGCAGTTAGGTTGTTTTGTTTTTCCTTTCAGGCTTTATTCCGTTTGCTTCATTCTGGATTTTTTTAATATTGCTGTTATTACCATGTTGTCTAAAATCTTTTCTTATACAGTGTCTAATCTGCTGTTGATCCTAACGAGTCTTATTTTTTCAGTTCAGATACTGTACTTCTAGAAGTTCCATTTGAGTCTTTTTTATATACCTTCTGTTTTTCTCTTCATCAGCCAGTATTTTCATGAACCTTCTTGAACACCAAGAGCGATGTTGTGTATTAGGTGTTTGAGCAGTTTTGTTTTCTGCTCACCCTCTCATTTTTGGGTCTCTCTCTATCGGTTAATTTTGTGTCATCTTTTAGCGCCTCTTTGCATTCCTAGAAGTTTTTGTGTTTATTTTATTATTGGATGCTGTATGCTGGTTAATTTTATGTTTATGGTTCTTGTTCTGTTCATTTAAATAGCGTTGGTTTTTTACATTTTTCTGGTGCTTAGTTAAGCTACTTGGAATCATTTTGAAACTTTGAAAAGGTTGGTGCAGAGCAGCCTTTAGGGCTGATTTAGCCCCACTAGTAAGGCAATAACCCTTCTGAGGATGCTAACCAAGGCCCTGTGTGCCCTGAGATCTTTCCAGTCTGGCTGCTGGGAATATAGTCTGCCCTGTGAGATCTGAGAATTACTACTTACTCTCTGCAGTGGTTCTTTTCCATGACTGAGGGGGTTTCCACTCAAATATACACAGGTAAGTCCTCTGCCAAAGATTGGGGAGACAGGTATATTTCCAGATCTCTCTGGGTAGCTCCTATCTCTCTAGTATTTTGCCCCAGAAATTAATAGTCATCTTTGCCTCCTGAAACTCCAAGCTGTCTTTTCAACTCTGCAAGCCCACTGGCTGTGTTTGTGTTCCTCCTGTCTGTGCTGTGACCTGCAAACTGCACACACTAAACTGCTATTTCCTTGGGCCTTACCTTCGGTTTCCTTTTTCTCGGGGATCGTGGTCCTGTGCTGCCTGTGTCCAGTGTGTGAAGGCCATCAATCCATATATTTTCTCCATTCTTGTAACTCTTGAAGTGAAAGGAGAAATCTGGTTTCTCAAACTCCTCCTTCTTGGCTGGAAGTGGAACTGAAATAACCCTTCTTTCCCCCATCTTTTATGTCCTACTAGAAAAATGATTCCTCGAGCTAATAACTCATAATGAATGCAGGGAACTTTTTAAATTCAAAGTTCTAATGAAAATTAAATTTTCTGATATTTTTCTCCCTATAATCCCCAGCCCCAGGTCTCAAACCAGGTCCTTGGGCTTTATATTGTCTGCACCTCAGTGGCCTCATCTGTCTGAGCCACAGGGTGCAACCCGATAGCATTACTATCCTAAATACTCTCATCGCAAATAACAATGGTATATACTATGTTAAATATTCTGAATTCTACTTTATAGTAGTTTTCCAGGAAAGAAACCAATATAATACTGGAAAATGGTAAAATGGCCCCTTTAACATCTCTTCACTAAGATTATAGCCCCAAGGGTGTCATCATTTTTTCTTTACCTAACAAACCTTGTAACCAATTAAAAATAGGATTTGGCTGTAAAAGTTATATTATTTTGTTCCTAATTTTACTTTGACCTGGACTTACTTATAGTTTTATAGATGTCATAGAGTTGTGAAACTCTAGAGCAGAGAGCAGTTATAAGAGGTCACCTGGTCTAGTCTTGTCATGAAGCCCATAAGGAAATTGAGCTGGAGTTCCGGGGCCAACACAAGGCCTCCTCTGTCACAGGAGGCCTGCCCTCTCCAGAGCCACACCACCTTCCCCAACTCAACGGTCGCCATCCTCTGAAGGACTGAAATGGCCAATTCTCTCAGACAAGTGGAATTTCATCTCATTATATTAATGAATAAGGTTTTTTCCCCCAAAAAAATTTTATTTATTACATTGCCAAATATTGCATAGATTCCTTTAAAATACCATTTTCCTCCTTTTTTTAAAAAGGACTTAGTGAGAAAGAAACGAAATCGAAGACTAGAGTCCTTGTATTGGTCTGAAAATAGTTATTAGATAGCAGTTAATTCTGATTTTTGACATTCTGGCAGAGGCAAGCTATTCTAAAAGTCACAGCGCGCTCCCCCTAGGTGTTTTGCGAAGAGTAAATGGTGGGCTGAGAGAAATTACAGCGGTGTTGCTCCCTGTCTCAGTGGGATTTCTCTCCAGCAGCACGGTCCAGCCTTGATGCAGAAAGGGGAAAACGGTGAGATGGATTGAGAGTGAAGTCTGTGGGTACAGGGGACAAAATGGAGTTGAGAGGTGCCCCCCAGAGTGAGGCTGGGCTTGTGCTCATAACTTCTTTCATCAAAAAATTGACCTGGCTCGCTGAAATCTGTTGTGACCGTATGATTCACTTCCTCTTGTACCTTTGAGTCATTTTTTTTCATTTCTTAACCAATATATTTGTCAACATATTTATTTCCCTCTTCATAACCTCCCCCAACATACACACACACACTTCCATTTTTATCATAAATTCCAAAGAAAATGGAAGGCAGGGTTGGGCAAGGACAAGGGTAGGAAAAATATACTCCATTGTCTGTTTTCCTGAAAATCTTGTCTTATCATTAAGATTACTCTTTGGTTGTTGCCAGCTCATACGGCTTTGCCTAGCAGTTTTTTGAAGGTTAACTGGGTGACATGCCTCTTAGTATTTAAAGCTCTCTTCCCTCATGACTTCTCAGGGAACCGATAGGGTACATCAGGCTTGGAATCAGACCTCCTGGTTCAAGTCCCAGCTCTACCACTTAATAGATGCCTGCGCCTCGGTTTCCTTAGTTGTAAATTGGGGGTGGTAATGATGCTATCCTATTAGCTTATTTGTAGTAATCCAGTTCAAGTATGAGGCACTTAGAGCAATTTCTGATTCATATTGTTCTCAGTAAAAGGTAACCACAGAATCAGAAATAATTAAATTGTTCTTTGACTTTACTTATACATAGGCAAACTTCGAGTTTCAGATAGTGACTTGTCAATTGTCCAAGAGGAGTATTGCAGTATTAGAATTGGTACCAAATAAAATTACAAAGAAAGACTATTCCTGTTGGCAGATTTTTTTCTTTTGTGTTTAAAGGAAGTGTCAGTAGTTGAGCTTAAATAGGAAATTGCTTTGCAAACATTGCTTTCTGTAAACTAATGCTGAGAGGAAGTTCTAAAAGCATAATTATTTAGATTCGTTTTTTTCCAACAAAAGGGTACACTTGTTTTTATTTTTTACCTTTTTTATAATGTGTGTTAAAAAAAAAGTTCCCATTAAACTGATTTACTACATTTTCAAATTTTATAAACTGTGAACTATATTATTTAAAATTCAGACTCTCTTCTTACCTTATGTTTTAGGTAACTGTGTTAAGGAGGATTGCACTTTCTCTTATATTGTGTAATTCCTGTCTCAAGTGAAGTCCAGGTTTGTCATAATTTTCAGCTCAGGCCTTGTGATTTCACGCAGCAGTTTCTGGTTGTCATTGTGTGTGTTTGTAAGTCATGGTCATGTCTGTTTCTGTGTCCAACTAGTTTCTCTTGAAAATTTTAGGGATTACTTTTCCTGTCAGTGATTTTTTTCTTTATAATTTTAATTTAAATAATCATTCAATATAATTATTAATAATAAATTATAAATTAATAATAATTAATTAAAACAATATAATTTTAATGATTCAAAAGTTCCACTTTTCACATGCAAGTCTCAAGCTAGTGAAACTTTGTACAAATTGGAAATAGATCATCTAAAGCTGTTGGGAGTGATAAAGTGTATCTAGATACCTAGATGTTTGAAGATTCTCTTTTGTAATGTATTTATTATAATTATGTTATTTCAGTTGTTTCTTAAATCATTTATACTATTTAAGAAAGAAATGCTTACTTTTTCACATCTTACAGGAAGACCTACATTGAAATAGTCTTTAAACAAAGGCACTATTTTTTTTCATAGTAGAACCTTAATAAAACTTCATTGATCTATTTTTTTGGCTGTTAATAGTCTTCAGTTTGAGGAGTGCATTTGTTCCATTCAAGTCATAACTTCTTAGAATATTCAGAGTAGGACTCTGGCTGTGCAATTACACTGGAAGAGGCCTGACCTCATCTGTAACGACTGTTTTTAATATTTTTAAGGAAGACTTCAAGGCAGAATCTAGTTGATTGTCGGAGATTGGTAATTCTTCAGTGTATAGAAACTTTTCAGTTCCCATTTGAAAAGTGAAAGTACTTTTTAATTTGTTATCTTAGAAAATTAGTTTATGAAATATGTATCTATTCATCTTGGGTCAAGAGGTGAACAGGGAGAAAAGCTTCATTTCTTCTCCTTTAACCTGGATCAAGGTGGGGATTCTGATGGATTCTAGACAGTCTGTCTCAAGGTACTTTCTGCTTAGATTCAGACATGGGCATACAGAAATCTGCCCCTTGAGCAGAGGGTCACAGGGTTGGCATTGACAGTGTATTTTTTTCTTGTGCAAACCTTCTGAATGTCTAGGCAGTACTCTGAAATTGTTAACACTGATTTTTTTGATACCCATAATGTTGGGGTCTTGCCTCATGGCATCCCAGGAGATTTACTGTACTTTTAATTGGGGACCTCTTTACAGAGAATGCCACCAGGTTCGTTGTTGTCAGAGAACCCCCTGGGGCTGTCTGCATTTCGATGTTGAGTAGGTGTTTGTGGTGCCATTTAAGCTGTGGTGTTCTCAGGAATTGTGCTTCCAGTGATGGTCATTTGCACTTAGCCTCAAATCCACCCAAGGACAATGTTGCTTGTCAGCGTGATGCCACTGTTCAGATGTGAGTGCATCCATAATATCTTTCTCTCATTTGCTAGGCAGAAGATGGTGTTAGTGATTGCGAGCTGCTGGCTGGCACCATTGCAGAGCAGGAGTGAGTGAGTGCGGTGCAGCTTTCCGGTCCTGTGAGTCCGATGCCTTTCCTCCTTGTTCGGGCTTCACTGCCAAACATACACATTGAAGTCCTTCATGATCATCAGTGTGTCAGATGATTATACTGTTGCAAGAGTCTGTCCAGGTCCTTCGTATCTTTTTTTTTTTTTTTTTGGCATCTTAGTGTATGTCCGTCATGTTGGGAACATAGGCATTGAGGATGTTGGAAGAAGGCACAGTACGTGTCAAGGCAAGACTAGAGATTTCAGGTTTGCAGACTCCTCGAAAGGAAGGTTCCCCAGGGTGCCAGCACCCTCAGCCCAGGTGCTTCATGAGCTGTCGTTCATCACAGGAACTTGGCCCCATCCTGTGGCGCTACGTGTGCTTTCTTCTTGTGGACTGTTTCACAGTGCGGGTACTGTTGCCATCTGCACACCTGTGCTGCAGGGAGGAAGGTGTTGATTGGCTTGCACAGGCATCCCCGTCCCAGAAGTGCAAGCTCATGAAATGCAGCAGCCCGTGAGCTTTGGTTCACACAAAGTGGACGGTCTCAGGCACCGTCTCGGTCCTTCCGCCTGGACTGAGTGCTGCGGCCCTGAGGATGATGATACGCATGGCCAGGGGCAGGCGGAGAATGCTGTGGGAAGGAGGCCCATCCTGTCCCCATTGAACTGTGGACTCGGCATACTCCGGTCATCAGACTTCATCTGTATGGCCTTCTAATGAAGAAGAGTTGATGTGGAGCCATCCAACCTATTAGTTAATGAGCAGGCATTAGATGTTACAGCTGGGACCTATCTCACACCTTCTATATCTTCATCAACTTTGCTGTTTTGAGCGAGTATTGTTTGTAGCTTTCACTTTCAAGTCCAGCGTGAAGGCCAGAAATACTGTTAGTCTTCAAGGTAACAGTTCTATCAGGAGTTCTGTGTGACTACATTGTGGCTGACTGTAGTGGCTCAAAGGCATTTGTTACTTTGGTGAACGGAGTCTACAGCAGACATTTGCTCCCATTGTCAAAAAGCACTTTTGCAAATTTCCACTCTAGTTAAGATACCATATGGAGGCAGCATTAAATGTATAAGGTGACAGCTTATGATCCCAGGTCCTCTGTTGCTTTATCTAGAAACTGCATGTTTGTAGTTTTAGAATGGAAACTTGTAAAAAAGATGAGAATGAGAAATCAGGTTCCTTAATTGCAAATACAAGTGGAATGAGCTTAATCTGCTCATGTGTAGGTTTATGTAATGTTCTTCTCTGGCTTCCTTATGAAATGTCTTTCACTTGATTACTAGTTAGGAGTATTCTGCTAGGAGATTTCACATCTAACAAACACAAGGTAAGAAGACTCAAATTAATAGCTAGAGCTTCCCCCAGAGTGTTTGGATAGCTCATCCTCTTGACTTGGAGAGAATCTCCAAAGCCCTAACATTTATTATGAGTTGAATTTAATTCTAACATTTAAGTACAAGAAAAACAGTTTCTAATGAAATGCAATTGTTGGAAAATGCTTTTTATTAAAGAAACCTGTTCCTAAGCATAGAAATCAAAAACCCTTAAACTCCATTTAGTTACGTTACGGGCCTTTGGGTCAGCAGAGCTAGGATTTTTGATAATTATCATGCATCAAAGAGCAGGTTATTGACTCACAGATTTTTATTTATCCCATGAAATAACTGTAGAGACTGTTAACTACATAACTAATTGATTTTGCATTCAGGTAAACATTCAATTGACATGACTTTCTTATAGTAAATTTATATGGATCAGACGTTCCCTGTGTTTAACTAACCTCCCCTCCCCACTCCTTACTCTTGGTTATTTAGGGTTTTTATGGTATATATGATAAATGAGCTGTTTGCTAATTTCTTATTGAAGTGAAATACAAATCTGGAGAATTGGAACTTACATTTTGGGGACATCTGGCTCATCCTTGTTTTTGTTTATTAAACAGGAAAAGGACCAGCGCAGCCTAGACATAAACACTGCCAAGTGCATGTTGGGACTGTTATTAGGAAAAATCTGGCCCCTTTTTCCAGTTTTTCACCAATTCTTAGAGGTACCACATTGTTATTTTATGGAATATATGTTTGCTTGTTTAGAACTACAAAATATACTTTAACCATTTTAACTTTTGTTTGGTGTGCTTTTCTGCCTGTGGGAATTATGGTAGCGTTACCGCTGTCACTGAGCAACTGCCTGTTTCCTCTGCGTGTCTCTGTGCTTTCAATGTGTCGTATCGCTCCCAGTACAGATGCGTCAGAAACTGTCACAGCGCTGTCCTTTCCTCGCTCAGTCCCGCTTTAAAAACTTTTACTTTTGTTTCGATTTCCTTTTCTTCATAGCAATAACAGATCTTTACATTTTTGTGTGACTTTACATAAATTTCCACTTTCATTAAGCAAAGGTTAAAAAAAAAAAACACATCTTCTTTCTTACTCGAATATATTTGGAAGGCATTCTTATCTCCTCTTGTCTCCGAGTCACTTAGGGACCTTACATCAATCTAAAGTGTTTAAGCAAGCTGACAATACCTCCTTGGATTTAAACTGTCTTCACATCTGTATGAGGAAGAATCCAGCACTTTATTCATCATTGTTTTAAGTACTAATGATCAAATTTGAGCTGCTGACTCTTAGGAGCTGGTTTAGATACAGTGTAATATTGTGGGACCTGGAAGTATCTGAAGTATAAATGTGAGTTACCTGAGTTGTCATATGTGGCCCTTCTAGGCCAAGCCCTTTGAAAAAATGCCCTTTGCTTAAAGAATGAGGGTCTGTGAAAGAATCCTGGGCCTCCCCCTGTCTCCGGCTTCACTCTTGAAATAATGCAGTTACATAGAAAGACATAACATCCACTTGATTTGATTCTTGGAAAGCAGTTAAATATTAAAAATGTTTAACATTATTATCTGGGACTCCTCAAGAACAGTATAAAAGCTGATTTTAAAAGAAGAAGCCTTTAGCTCCAAATGATCAGTTCTAATTTTTCTGGCAACCCTGTGAAATACGTTAGCTCCATCTGGAAGATAAGCAGAATAGGTTTCTCTTCTCAGAGTTTAGCAGAATCTGAGCCTGAGCATGAAGCGTTCTTGAGCCAAAAGGCCTTCTGGGGCCAGATCTGCCTGCGCATTCCCAGGAGCATCCTCCGCTGTTTCAGTGACAGCTTTTCACCTTTAGTTGCTGTGGAAATTAGACTTGTAGTATGCTTGATTCTTTTATATTCCTTTGCATTTTTCTTTTGAAAGGACACGGTCATTCTTTCATTTGAACTTTTCTTGTGTTTGCATCCTCAAAACCATTGACTCGACTCTTTACTTTCTATGTTCTTGTATTTTTCAATATTTCCTGAGATTTATGGTTAGGATTTTTTCATTGTTGGGTCTGAATTTTATTTTTAAATCTTGATACAGGAATAGTATATTTTAAAATATATATGGCATTTTTTTCTTGTCTAAGAGGAATAGCAAAACTACTTCATGGCTATTCTAGTTTATTTTATAATCTGATTCCAGTTTCGAATTATTAGAGTAGTAATTTTCTTCAATGGCAAGCGCATCTGCCTAGTTCTGAGGCCACTGGTAGTGACTCTTTGAGTCCCTCGCTGCTTTAAGCTGACAACTTGACAGGGAGCCTGCAGATCATGTCAGGGATTGTTGATGAGAGCTACTGTTTATTAAGCACTTACTTTGTGCCAAGCGGGAATGAAGTGCTTTGCATAAATTACATAAATGATCTCTTTTAATCCTTCCAACATCTCTGTGAAATAGATTTCAACCATATTTTATGGATCAACCATATTTTAAAGGACCTTTGCAGTCTAGCGATTTTTGTTTCTAGGGATGTAGAATTGTACTTCTTTGATGTGCTTGTCATTTTGTGTTGAGCCCCATAATTTTTTTGTAATGAAAATTGTCATCTTAAGTTCTCCTCTTGCTCTCTCACCCTTTTCCTAGATTGGTGCTTAACACAACTCAAATAGAAAGAGTTAACCTTCATGAACTTTATTAAGTTGATTCATACAGCATTTGAAACCGCCCCATTTGTTCATTGTAAGTGTCAGTAATTCATATTACTTTTCCCTCCATCAGCAATCAAAATATAAAGTTATTAACAAAGACCAGTGGTGCAATGTGCTAGAGTTTAGCAGAACAATTAATCTTGACCTCAGCAACTACGACGAAGATGGAGCATGTAAGTACTAGTGCTGGGCGCTCCTCATTCTTCCCCGTTGCTGTACTTGCACATCTTCCTCATTGTGAAAACCCTCAAAGCCATGTTGTTTTCTCTCTCTCTCTCTCTTTCTCTCTCTCTCTCTCTCCCCCTCTCCAGGGCCAGTTTTGTTGGATGAGTTTGTGGAGTGGTACAAAGACAAACAGATGTCCTAGA
This sequence comes from Solenodon paradoxus, assembly GCA_004363575.1. Taxonomy (NCBI): domain Eukaryota; kingdom Metazoa; phylum Chordata; class Mammalia; order Eulipotyphla; family Solenodontidae; genus Solenodon; species Solenodon paradoxus. The sequence continues at coordinate 56,040 of RJWH01005424.1, forward strand.
ACTTTATGCATAGCAGCGCGAGAGTCACTGTTACCACAGTTATGTCAGCCATTAGCCATAAATTGCTGTCTGTATCCAAGCGCATGCTGCTTTTCTTGCACTGTCTCCCTTTTGCAGGGACGTGTTGGTGTTTGCTATTGAACGGGCCAGCTCTGCTTGCTGTGCGGCACTGTTCTCTTGGAAGGCTGCTTTGCGGTTCTATTTACACTACAGATTGGTGAACTTGCCAACGTCCTCACTGTGATTATGTGTATATTGCTGTTTAAATTTTGTATATGTGTATAAAAAGAAAAAGCTTCACCTATAGATTATTTCTGCAAAAATGTATTGTACAAATAATTTTTGTGGCATATTTCTAGTCCCTTTTTTCAAATGAACCAATTACACTTTCTTTGGTCTCAAATGTAGCATTTCAGAAAACGAGACAGAGCAACTGTTATCATAAGCAAATGTTGCCAGAATTAATCTTATCACTTAAGAGGCCAACTTTGGAAGGTGGTGGGAGTCGTAATTTTTCCAAGGCATATGTATGACAAATATAAATTTGGTTTACTTAAATATTAGCATTTTAAAATGATGAATGTTATGATTTTTGAACACTGAGACATGTTCCATGCCACCAATCATTTCTACCATATAAGTTACAGGTTTTCATTTTCTAATGTTAAAGCTATTGTCGTTTGAATATAGGTACAGATGAACAAATTAAAATTGCACCTTTTTTTAAATGGCGTTTAAACTCTTGCAGGCTTTTAGTGTTTTTTGGGTTTTTTTCCTTTTGTTTTTGTTGTTGCATTCTTCAGCATTTGGCCTGCTGATGCTTTCTCTGCCGTTTTAAGTAAAGCTGATTTTGCCTCCCCTATGAGAAACCTAATGATTTGCTGGCAATTTTTAACTGCAGAACACTTTCAGTTGTGGCTTGAATTTTTAGTTAAGCTAAGTGAGAGGTGTTTTGTGGTTTTTTTGTTTTGTTTTGTTTTCCTTTTTTGTTTCTTTTATGCTAGGCTTTTCCTGGCAGAATGTCCATTGCAGGCAGTGGACACGAAACCACCAGCATTGAGCTAACTATTCACACGGTAGCACCTTTCCTGGAGGGGGCCACTTGTCATTACCTGAGTAATTTATACAGAAAGGTGATAGCCATTATTTATGTGGTTAAGGAAACAAGAATAAGCAGGATGGTATTTTTAGGTTTGTATTTTATGTCTTGGTTTTTCTTTTTTTTCCCTTGCCTTATTCTCCTTGAGGAAATGTATAGATGTTTTCCCCTCCAACTATCTGGTGCTATCAATGACTAATTTAGTCCTTAAAAGTTTTGTGAAAACACATAAGTCTGATTTAAACCAGTGCATTTGAACAAGTGAATACTACAGCTTTGAGCAAGAAGATCCCATAATTGAACATGTAATGATTAGAAGTTTGGATTATTTTGAAATCTGGCCCAGAAATCTTTGGGATTTAATGTGAATCTTGTCAATGACATTAAGTGAGAAAAGCACACAGACAATGCTACTATTGACCACTATTTTCCAGTTTCTTTGCAAACAGTATTTAGATTTTCAGATTATTTTTTTCCCTAACTGAACCACCAAAGACAGAAATTTTGTATGTATATACAGTGTGTGTGCATATACAAAATCATGATATGGTAGAATGAAGTTACTTCTTTCTACTAAATAGAAAGGTGTGGTTTGCTGTGAAATAAACCAGAAATTTAAAAAACTCTGTAGTGATTAAGAGACTTAGTCATTCCTTGTTTAGGGGTTGTAGACTCAACTTCTGTCTTATAAATTCATATCAGTTTGCACAAATTATTATCTGAAAAACAGAAAATGTTGATGACAAGCACAGCTCTTGAGACCAGTATGTTGAAAGGGGTTGCATTCTGATGAGTGCGTGTGTCCTGTGGCGACTGGTCATAGGTACTGTGGATCCGTGGAGAACTGAAATGGATTGATTTTCAATACTATCACTTAAATTTGATCAACTATCATTTTGTTTAAAGCAAATGTAATTCATAGATGAAATTATTTTAAAAGTTACTGTTAGAAAAAGGAGAAGTTTTTAAACACTAAGCACAGTTAATCTTAAAATGATTGTTTCTGGAGAGATGCTACATTTCATTCACAATGAGAGTTTTGGTGATGGGGGGACATCTCCAAGCCAGAACTTGGGTTTTAGTGATGCATAATGTAGAAGTAAGTATTCCAAAGGATGCTCTTAGATATTTAGAAAACTCCAGATACTTTCTTGAAAAATAAACCCCTCTAACTACAGAGTGCTTGTCCCTGGATTTTCTTGATTTTATGTAGTTACTTGTAAGGGAAGGAAGCGAGGGGTCAGACAGAGTAATAAGATATTTTTTCTTAAGAATAAAGTTACATAAAATTGAGCAATCATCAAGCACTTATTTACTGGCTAATATTAAATACATTAGGGTGCCTTCTTCTGGTTTTTCTTTGACTAAATCTACACCCTTTCTCCTTCCGTTGTGTTTGGAATTCCACATTGGAATACTCTGTTGTGATGGAATACAACTTTTAGATGTTTACTGCTTCAGTGGGTCAGAAGTTTCATCATCTGCTTTGTCATAAACATCCACTGTAATGTTCCATGCAGCTGTTTGGAAGTACAGACTCTGAATTAAGGTTTTATAAATCTGACTAGACAAACCTCTAGTTTCTGGTTTAACAGATTTGTTGCCTCTCATTTTAACAGTGCTTTTGAAGTTTATACAAAAAGCTCTAAAAGTTAGTTTGTGCCCTTGGTTTTTATTCTTAAAACTGCTAAGATACCTCTGTAAGCCTTATCTTTTATTCTTTCATATGTTGTATAATAAATGTATAGAATCCACTGACCAACTAAAGTGTTGGGTGTCTGTAAATGAGACCAAAATGTGGGTTGCTTTTTTCATAAAATGATTTCTCTTGGGGGTTACTGTCAGAGGAACAGCAGCTAACCTGTAACTGTGAATGCTTCGTGTCGTCAGTATTTGCATTACATTCATAAACGTGTGCAAGTCCTGTGACTCCCAGCTTAACGAAAATACTGTTATGCCACCTAACTTGAATACAGCAAACTGGTTTTAGGTTTTAATAGAATTGATGTAAAATGATATCCCATAAATAAAAAGTATTTGTGTTTGGTTTCAGAACTAATTTGTGAGTTTTTTTTCTTTCAGCACTTCTGAAGGCAATTTAAGTTATTTTTTTACTTTACGCCAACTTTGTATACAAAATAGCTTCAAAGCTACAGGGGTGGGGAATGCAAGAATAATACAATAAACACCCATAACCTCTCGCCTCATTTTCCAGTTGTTGACATTTTGCCACCATTTTCTGCACCACTTTCAGTGTTTGTACTTCCCTCTGTAGACAGCTAGATCTACTTATTTTTTTAACAATCTGAGTAAATTAATAAAGACACTCGATACCTAATATTTCAAAACAAAGATTGCAATGCAGTGATCACACTCAAGAAATTTAACATTGATATAATACTGTTACCTAATACACAGTCCAGATAAAAATCTCCCTCTCTGTACCAATAATGGCCTTGAGAGTTCCTTTTAATCCAGGGATAAGCATTACTTTTAGTCATGCCTCTTGTCTCAGCAGCTCCCAATACTGTATTTTAATGTTAAAGATGGTGCAAGCACTCCTCAACCAAAAAGCGATCTTTAAAAGATTAGTATAAACCATATAATGTGCATTGCCAAACACTCAACTAGTCTCTGAGCTGGAGATGAGGAAATGATCATGCCACGTAGTGAATGCCTAGGATATCTACATAGAAGGAAGCAGGAATAATAAGATTCCCCCTTGGCAAAGAGTGGTCAGGACCCAAGAGACCTCATGTGAAAATCAGAGAAACAGACCTTTTTTCAGAAGTTTAAAAATGAGTGGAGGTGAAGCAGAATGCCAGATTTCTAAAACTCAATCCAGTGCTTATTTAAGCTGGCATTGCTAATGGTTCTTTTAGCTGCATTTTGGGCCAAATTTGAGGCTCAAACCAAGAAGATCTCTGTTCTTGCAGTTGCCCCCTATTTCTCCCTGCCCCCCCCCCAAAAAAGGATGAATGAGAGGTGGAGATGAAAAGTTTAATCATAAATTGATGGCAAGGAGTGGGAGGTAACACTCTTAGGAGCTGCTTTACCCTGGGCTACAGCAAAGAGTAGGAAGGAAGTCACATGAGGCATCTTACCCAGCGGCAGAAAACAGGAACACCAGACGTATGTTCTGGGCAGTAGAGGAGTGTACCTGAAAGTTACAGGAATAGAAATACAGTTCTCCAGCAATATGATCAGAATAAGATTGACTGGGGAGAGAATAAATCACTAATCCCTGCTCAAGACAAAATACTCACCTGAGATGCATCATAAACAACCATGGGGGAAAAGTTACAGGAGGCCCTTCTCAAGGAAGGGCATTTAAAAACAGCTGTGAAATAATGGGATGAAGAGGAAAAGCATTGACTACAGAAGTGGGAAGGAATATTAACTACTTCTGAACAACTTCCTTGATTTATTTGAACCCACAGGATGGCAGTGACAGGACTCTTTTTCTAGGGTGCTATAATGGGTATCACAACACACCACGAAGACTGATGTGAATGTTATCTCTGAATCCTCGTGTGAAGAAAAACTTAGAGGATTAAAGCTTTTGTGATTCTTCCAGCAAAGCATGGCCCTTGGAGCTTAGTTGAAGTTAGGAAAGAACTGTCATGCGAGGAAATGCCACTAAGCTTGCAGGGCAGGAGATAATACAAAATGGGGCACCGGTTCCATTTTTGGCGCATGAAGCAAAGAATAATTTGGTTTTCTTGCCCCCAAATTTGTTCCTCACATTTACCTTCAGTTGCCTTAACAAAAAGTAGACTCATCCCAGGTAGAGAAGTACTTGCTTAGAAATCACGGTAAGTAGGCTATGCTGAGCATAATAATTGGAAACTGAAAACAATGATAGTGATTAATATGGGAAATTTCAAAACATTGACAGTGGAAATCTCGGCATGTCCTGGTGGCCTAGTGGTTTAAACCAGGCAAAGTCCACGTGCATCCCAAGGTCCCTGGTTTAAGACCCAGGCCTGGGAAACAGCCAGTGATGAACTGAATAAAATGAAGTGCTGCTTCCTCCTGCCTCTTCCTCCTGCCTGCCTGATTGCTTTCATTCCTTCCCGTGCCTTAAAAAAAAATAAAAGGAAATCTCTTGAAATGTATTCAGTCCTTTGACAGAAATTCCTGTGCAGTCACTCTCTGAAGAATGTGAGTTGTAAAGAATCCTGGTAATGAGAAAGTAAACTTGAAGAGGGTTTGTTTTTAACTCTTACACTTTCCAGCAGAGACATCTCAACTGCCTAAATTTGAATGTCTGAAATTCAAACTACTGTTCTCGAGTAATCTTAGGATAAATGTATGATGATTGAAAAAACAAGACTGCAGCTGTACTCATCACTGAACTAACTAAAAAGCTTTGGACCAACCTTTTGGCTTTTTTACCTGTGGTGGCACCAAGGAGGACTTGGACCACAGTTATAATCTTATCAGGTAATTCCTAAATCATTGAATAAAATCATAGATATTTTTTCACAACCTATTCTGCGTTGTCTCAGTGTATAATTCCATTACTTCTACAACAAGACCGATTTCATATTCTCAGTATAATCAACAACAAATTTTAGTTGTATATTAGAATTCATATATGACAATTGGAACACAGTTAATAAAATTTATAAGTGTGCATATAGGGGTCCTAAGGTAAATAGAAAATCCATAGATGGGGCGCACACTGGTGGAACAGCAGTTAGGTCAGTTGTCTCTGAAGGAACACAGGTCACATACCCCTGGGTTCAAGTCCAGTGCAAAACAATCAGTGTGAACTAAATAAAATGCTTTTTTCCTCCTGCCTTTCAACCTACCTACACCTTTTCTTCAAAAAAAAAAAAAAAATCCACAGATTGCAGAATTAAGGACCTCTGTATGTAAGGTCTTGTGCTCATTGGGTATAAGTACCATTAGTCATTTATAAAAGAAAGAAGGACACTGGGCTGGAGTGGGAATTTCTTTTGGAAAGTAGGACAGTATGGAGATAGATGAGGACTTGACATCAGACTCTCCTTAGGGAGGCCTAGTGTATGCAAAGGTAAGAAGTAGAGGTAGCAGAGAAGTTAGGCTTTTCAGGACAGAAGAGTACATGTTACCAAGAGATACCAATACAGTTGATGAAAAGATACCAACACAAAAAATGGCAACTTCAATGATTAAGGATATCGTGTGTACTTAGGCGACTATATAGAGCAGATGACAAAGCATGTTTTCTGCTAGAAGAACTGCTTTCCAGATCCTCGAAGTTCACAGTCTAAATGTTTGACTATAGTTGAAACTGCCCACACGATACAGGAATTCTACCAGGCATAAAATGTTCTCTGGCATTGTGAGGGTCAAAGGTAAAGTTCCCCCATTTATCTGAGGTTCTTCACAAGTTGGATAAATGAACGAATTAACATTAGGCATGATGAGTAAGAGAAAAGCCCAGATTTAATAGCATTTGTATGGAGAATTTCCGTGGTGGTGGTAAATTCTGAGGTTACTAGGGCACACACTCAGGAGAGAGACGGGGCAGGGGTGGGGCTCCATGTGGTAAAGGAGGAATGAATCATCCCTACTCTAATAAAAGTATAGATAAATAACCCTTTTACATTCTTCTAGAGAATAGGGATGAGACCATTTCTAGTTTAAGGGATGCAGGCCCAGGGAGTGGCAGATGGCTTCTTTGACTAAGGAAGGGGCTGGAGGTTTAGAATGGAAGCTTCTTCTTTGCCTCAGCAGGCTCTCCTTTACTGTTCTTGGTTCTTTATGTCAGAATGGGGCATTTACAGGACAACAATTCTGAGATAACTTGGGGTGTCATATTTTAGTTTTATCACCCTCTTACGGAGGGGTGACCCAAAGCCTTCTGGTACCTCTGGCCAGGTTTGCCAACTCACCTGATAGAAATCACTGCTATGCTCTTGACCGTCCTCTCAGGGGAGGACCGAAGGCTACTTTTGTAAGAGCATTCCTTCCCAATCCCAGCCAGTAGGCACTTTTGCATCAAGGAGGACATCCATGGGAGGAAGACCCACTGATTCTGGAAGGCGGTTGGGAAAGGAGGTGCTGGGAGGTGAGAAGGGCAGACTGTGGCACAGGGACACTTGACAGAAGGGAACCTCAGTGGAGAGAGATGGGGAGTGAGCATCCTGAGGAGCAGAAGAGAAGACTTTGTGCTGGGAGAATAGGAAGTTCACTTGCTAACAAATTTTTAGAGACCTAAAGTTCCTCGTGTGTTTAGATTTTAGAGGTTAAAATAAAGTACTCCAATTCTCTGAGAATTGGTCTCTTGAACGTGCCCCACTCTGACATGAGGAAACCATAAGCAGTGTAGGAAAACCCATAGACAAAGTAATTATACCCCTTAACCCTTCCCTTAGTCAAAGAAGCCATCTGTCACTCCCTGGGTCTCCACCCTTCCCTTAATCTGACACCTATTCCCTAGGGACACCTATTCCCTAGAAAAAATGTAGAAAGGGAAGTTTTTTTATCTTTACTTGCAGAGTAAAGATGAGATACTTCTTGCCACTCAGGACTCTCTCCTCTCCCCAGGTCCCCATGCTCCAGCTACCTCGATGTATGGCCACGTAAGTTTTCCATATGTATGTTATTAAACGTGTTTTTTTTTTTCTCTTACTAGTTGGGCCTAATGTTAATTTGTTCTGTGGTAGAAGATCCTTTCCCTGACCCCAATGCAAAAGTTAGTCTCGTAGGAATTTTCCACGGTACTACAGAGACTGTGGCTATGTCCTGTTATACTGTGGAGGCTATAGCCGCATCCTGTTCTACGAATACTGCAGCTATGTTATCTTGACTAAGGACAAGCAAGCATCGCCTCCCTACTCTGCAGCTGTACATAACTGATAAGAGTTACCAGTAGAAACCACGCATAGCCAAGGAGATGAATCTTTGCCTCAGAGTATAAAAGGAGCCCCTCTAGACTCCCCACCCCCTCCCACACCCCTGCCATTGCTCAACTTTGGGTAACAATATCCCTGAGCCAGCACCAGTGCTTGCAATAAGTTCTATTTTCTCTACCTTTGAGTGCCCAGCTGTCAGTCTTCTTGCCGTCTGGAGGCTTTGCCATAACAGTTCCTTTGTCCAGCCTGTGAAGAACCTCAGAGAAAGAGGAAACTTTTCCTTTGACCTCCAGAGGATCAAATCTCCCATAGAGGCTTTGACTGCCAGCATTCAGCTACACTTTTCAAACAACAGATGTTTTTCTGCACAGTTAGATTGCCAAAATCTTTGCAGTTAAATTATTGCTGTTGCTAGGACTCTGCCCACCCTCATCCTCCCTGCTGAGTGTAGGTTACTAAAAGACACCTGCAACCAACTCCCTCTTTCTCCCACATGGAGATTGGAGATAAGGGATCAGACAAAATTACTTTTCAGATTATTTTTACTAATATCACCTAAGTTTTCTCATCTGACTAATAAAGATGAAGGGTCACAAGTATGAACAGTAAAAGAAATTTATTCTTTGGTCAAAGAGGAAGAGGGGAGCTTCAGCGCAAAATGCCTCTTTAACCCCTTGCCCATGTGGGGATTAGGATATGTGCTTTCTGCCAAGACGGGAGTGGAGGAGTAGAGTTAGATGTTTGACATCTGCAGCCTTCAGGAAAAAGGGGCGGAGTGTTTTCTGACCAGAGGACCATGTCTGCTTCCAGTTCTAATTTGGTTTGAACTGTCATGGCCTGAAGGTGGGGATTTAATGTGTCCTTTTTGACTTTTGTCTCCTCTTTGCTTCCATTTCGTCTGGCTAGTTCATGTAGTTTTCCATAAGCATATTTAGAGTTGCTATTACTTTCTAATCTAAGGTTGTAAATTCCATTGTCCTCTGTAATCTACTAGTTACACAGTTTACATGATCCCTAAACATAAACATAACTAGAACCATATGTTAGCTTTGGTTTAACCATTTTGAGAAAACGGTCAAATACCAGTACATATGCTAGATAGTAAGTCCGCCATGGGTGGGGAAGGAGGGGAAAGGGAACAGAGGCAGTCCTCCAATCAAAAGGCAGCAGACAGTGAAATGGCACCAATCTGAAGTCCTCCAATCAGTTTAAAAGGAAAACCACGAATGGACCAATCGAAACCCACGTTGCACCCAGGACAACACTGGGCAGCAGGAATAAGGGTTGCCGGTCTCCTTAAAAACCTCAGCCTGAAGCTCCTGTTCACCTCTTGAAATATGTCCTGCCCTTACACTATCTCTTAAAGAGTGTACTGTCTTCAATAAATCTTACTTGTTTTTGCTTATTACTGCCTTGCCTACCTTATTTGATCCTGGAGGGGGTGGGCCCCATGAAATCTTCTTTCAGACTCACAAGTAGCCCGAAGACCCCAAGGCCTTCTGGGTAACACAGAGATAGTCCCTGTAATATTATTGGGGCAAAGGGAAAAAAAATTCTATCCCTGAAACTCCTGTAAGGAGGGCAGGAATGTCAGACAGGAGACAGGAAGGGCACCATTAACAAAGACAGGCTTTATGCAGATTTAAGTCCCGCCTTCTCCAGTAATAAAAAGATTAGGTCTTCCAGATTTGTTGAGGAAGGCGCCTTAACCAAGAGATTTTTCCTTTACACATATAAGTGTATTAAATCACAAACTCCACCTAGTTAATAGAGAAGCAATCACTTGTTTTTCCAAAAGGCATATATTGGGAGTGACATTTGTTCACCTACAATAATTTTTGTTTTCATTTCTTAAATTAATAAGAATTCTTAACCCTTAGAAACTTAATGTCTCAGTTGCAAACACATATACACAAAACATCCTATATCATCAGCATTTTTTGGAGATTAGGAATTTCACAAATTGGTGTGCCCTGGTAGAACAGCGATTAGGTCAATCACCTCTGAAGGACTGAACCCGTGGGTTCGAGTCCCAGGTTCAGGGGAGGAAAGCAACCATTGTGAACAACGAAATAAAAATAAAATGAAATGTTAAAAAAAAATCACATATTGTGTGATTCCTTATAGTACAATTTTCCAAGATTCACAAGACATGCTTACAAAATTTTAGGTTTTCTACCAGAAGTTGTTACAAAGTAACCAAAGAGATCAAAGAGACATACCAGAAGTTATGAATTTTAGGAGGAGATTTATTAAGCCTGCGTCCATAAGGAGTAAAACACTCAAATCATACGGTCCCGAACCCAAATAGCACAGGGTATTTATAACTTCATAAGTTTAGCAAATGATTATCATAAACATAAGTACTTATTTACATAAGTAGAGTTCACACCCCAAACGTAAGTGGTTTGCATCACACTTTAAATGTTTTAAGCTATCTTGTTTGACATCTAACTTCTTCTTAGGTCTCAGCAGATTAACAGAAACCCCTCCAGCCAAGGTCTTACTGGGTGGGTCTAAAGTTTCTGTTTCACTGTCAGAGGATTAGCTAGAAAGCGGGGCCCTCAGGGCTTTGTGGTTCACAGAGTAACCCAGCAAAAGTGAAGTTTCTCTAGTTCCTTGTTTCAAAGTCAACCTACATTCCGGAATTAATATCTCAGTAGTGTGATCTAGATATTGGAATGAATTTCCATCATTTTAATATAGTTCAGCAAAGTTCTGAAGTCTCAATTAAACATATTTGGAAAGCACATTGCTAGAGGTGTCTACACTATTTATTTAACCCACTTACCTTTTGGACTTCCAACTTTCTCTTGTTGAGTGATTTATATTTTACTTAAAGACATGTCTATGTAAGCTAAACCCATAAATTTAACCTAGTTCTTAATCATATTTTAATAATAACTTATGAAGCTATCTTCCATGAGCCAATCAGATACAAGTTAACCAGTAATACTGATATGGGACATAAATGGGACCTGGGACCCTGGTCAGAAGCACTGGAACGCTGGTGGAGGAACAGGGAAGGATGCCGAGGTAGGCCTCAGATTTAATGGGTCACCCAGCCTGGTCTTGGATTCAGGTGAGTGCCATGGAAGTGTTAGGACAGGCATTAGGTAGACATGAGTCAGAGGCAGACAAAGGACATGTATGAGAAGCTGACAAAATGGCAATAGCTATGTCAGCACAAAGATCTATGAGGGCAAGAGGTAGAAATTACAGGGGCCAAGGAATGTGGAAGGGGATTTTGAGGAAGGGGGACTTTGAAACTACTGAGAGTTATGCAAAATATGTGAGAGGGGTGGTCTTGAAATAGTCCATCAGATGGGCCCCTGAGATGAGATAAGAAGAGGGAATATAAACCTGCCCCAGAGCAGGAACAATTGAAGTTGCCTCTCCCATATATACTTTCTTGTTGCCTATTAAATTATTTCTTGACCTCTTCTGTCTGGTGTTAATTCTTCCTCACGTTGAAGATAAGAACTGAGATAGTTCATGCCTGTAACAGAAACCTGACCCCAAAAGAGGCTAGCCACCTCCCCAGTCCCTTCTCTCACCTTCCTGGTCCTTCCTTCCCCATGTGTGTTAAACTCCTGAGTGCTGGTCTCCAAAAGGAAGTTCAGGACCAATCAAAGCATTAATGAGAAAGAAGTTGTATAACTTTCTCAAGAGTGAGAGTGAGCCTTCCTCTCTAAAAGCAAAAAGGGGAAGAGGGAGGTTGTAAGTCCCCCAACTATAGGCCTGGTATTGGGGAACTGTTTTGGTGATATATCTTCTCCTTATCTGGCCATTTCTCTTTTGTTAATTAATTTGCCTCTTTCTCTTTTCAGCTGCAACTCCCTGTTTTGGCCCTTTCAATACCATTTGTAATTCATAAAATATATGCAGATAGATTACAAATAGACAAGTCGAGATCTCTTAGTTTTAACTTTAAAATGTAGGTATGAGACAGGTACAAAATAAGAATCACTAGTTCATAGAATAGTTGGGATAACTGTATCTGTGAAGACAAATTGGACTCTTATTAATTTAATTTCAAATAATCCTTTTTTCCAGTGAATTTCACCTGAAATTTACATTTCAAAAGAATGATTCTTGTCATCTTAAAGGTGGCAGTACAAAATTTGCATCACAAAAACAAACTCCTTGTTAAGAATGAAGGAGTTGGGATGAGTATATCTTTGATTGTTCCAGAGACTTACCTAAAGACTCCATTTGTAATCAGGAAGGCTGATCCACTCATTCAACTACATTTCTGAGCTCAACATAAAATGGAAAGCAGTTTTAAAATAGGACTCTATTTCATTTCTAACTTTAGAGTAATTTTTTTTTTTTCATTTCATTTATTCCTGGAGACTCACAAATAAACATTGGGAAATTTTTCTGATACTCTCCTATTAGCTGAAGAGAGATTCCTCATTTGCTTTTTGCTTTGTTTTGAAGATGCAGGCAGAAATATTTATTTATTTTATTTAGTTGTCCATCTTGGTTGTTCCTCTGGCTCCAAGTCTTAAACCTAGGTCCTTGGGATATATGTGGACTATGTCCAGTGACCTTCTCTGTTAGGCCACTAGGGCTGTCCCCAAATTTTATTTTGTTTTTTTAAGGAAAGTTTCAGGCAGGAATGAAGATAAGAGGCAGGAAGAGAGAAGAGAAAGCATTCAATTTATTTTATTCATGTTACATCTTGGCTGTTTCCCTGGATCCTAGAACATGAACCAGGGACCTTGGGATGTAAGTGGACCACACGCAATACCCACTCCACCAGGCACACCCCTAATTTGCTTTTAATGAACATGACAGAAGAACTCAGAGTCTCGTAGGTTTAATCCAGCTTACTATTCAATTTATGTTCAAGGGGTTCAATGAATTATTTGTTTGGGTTTCCTGCTTAGCCCATAATCTGGCACCTATTATCAGTGAGTTTTCCTTTCTGAGCGATTAGCACTGAGCATTTGGCCCCAGTACCAATTAAAAGATCAGTTGGTTTTCTCCCGATTCCCAGTATCAGTGGAGGCTCTTCAGTAGCCACTCTGATGAGGGACAGGACAGAAGGGACTGGCTGGAAAACCTGGAACACTTCCCCGACTGCGGTGCCACCATCACAGGGGCTGTCAGAGCCAAGACCCCTAGACCATTCTGTGGCCTTTGCAAGTGCCGGTTGGGAGGCCACCAAGCAGTCCACTAGTTTTTGTATCTGCCAGACTGCCCAGTACCTCTGAAGGGCAGAGATCAAGCTAAAATGAAAGCAGAAATAGCCTTTGCCCCAGATGACTCGGCACAACTATGCTTAGGTAGGGAACATACACCAGTGATCCTGACCTTAGCACCTTAGCAATGCCCCGAGAGGAAGAATGGCAGTTGTATACCGTGCTGATTGAAGAATCATCAGTTGCCCCAGAACTAGAAGCAGAATTCCTGTCAGTCCGGGTAGAAGGGAATCCTCTACTTGGCGCCCAGTGGTTGCCCCTGTTTGCCTTTGAATGGTAGGGTCCAGGCATGGGGCTGGGGAGTGGGTCCCTTGGACTAGGCTGCTTCAAGCTTTGGAGCCTCAGCGACCCTGTTCACTGGGGCACTGGCATCTGGCCTGTCCAATTTTCCAGGCCAGGATTTAGGATGCATCCTACTCCAACATGTGGATGATTTCTTATTAGCTAGTCCCACTCGAGCTCAGTGCTGGGAAGGAGCAAGGGCCCTATTGCAGCTCCTGACTGAAGCCGGAAACCGGTTCTCTAAAAAAAGGCCCTTATTTGCTCAAAAGAAGTCAAGCACCTAGGCTTCTGAATCACTCAAGGGAAACAGAAGTTGGGGACTGCAAGAATGCAGGCAGTATGTGCCATCCCAGGTCCCACTACTCTGAGAGCAGCAGGATTCTGCTGCATATGGATCCCAGGGTTTTCAGAGCTGGCAAAACCCCTATATGAGGCCCTTAAAGGAGAAGAGATGGCACCCCTTGTCCGGGGCCTGAACAAGGGAAAGCATTCACAGCTATAGAGACAAGGCTCATGGAGGCACCAACCTTGGGACTCCCGGACTTAGCAAGGGACTTCGGCCTGATGGCACATGAGACGGCGGGATAGCTCTGGGGGTTATGATTCTGAAGTTTGGGCCCTGGCAGAGGCCAGTGACTTGTCTTTCGGAGCAGACTGACCCAGTTGCAGCGGGCTGGCCACCTTGCCTTGGAGCCCTCGTGGCCACCACGATGCTGGTTGGGGAGGCAGACAAGCTTTCAATGGGGCAAAACCTAGGTTTTGGGGTGCCTCATTCTGTCATTGCGATGTTGGGGGACAGCACTAGCTAAATCATGCCTGGATGGCCCAGTACTGGGGGCTCCTGTGTGGGGACCCACGGGTGTGACTGGAAGCAGTAAGGACCTTGGACCCTGCCGCCTTCTTGCCTATTGCCACAGGGACCCCAGAGCATGACTGTCTGGAGGTGCTTGATGAGGTCTGTTCTGGCCAACCAGACCTTGTCCTTTATATAAATGGTGGCAGCTCCATGGATGGGGCAAGAGACATGCTGGGTATGCTGTTGTGTGGGACTCTGAGGCTGTAGAGGCAGGAGCCTGGCCTGAGGGGTGTTCAGCCCAGAGAGCAGAACTATGGGCCCGAGTCAGGGCACTGGAACTCAGCAAGGATAAACGCATCAACATCCGCAACGACTTGCGCTATGCCTTTGCCACTCTGCATGTACTTGGGGCTGCATACAAGGAGAGGGGGCTTTTAACAGCAGGAGGAAACGGAATCAAGAATCAAGAAGAAATCCTAAAACTACGAGAGGTAGTTTGGAAATCCAGTGAGGTAGCATCATGCACTGCAGGGGGCACCAGAGAGGACAGGACTCAGTATCAGAGGGAAATGGCCGAGCAGACACAGCAGCTAGACAGGTGGCCAAAGAACAGACAGTACCGTCGAGGATCATGGCAGTCCCAGAACTGCCTACACCCCAATGTACACGGTCCAGAAGAATGAATGGACACAGCAGGACGGAGGGAAGGTAGCACAGGAAGGATGGCGGGGCTCCCAGACCACGGGGTCTATGAGCCAGAGCAACTAGCACGCCGGGCAGTCCTTCAGCAGCATGAACTTACCCACCAGGAAAAAGTGCTCGAGAACCTTGTTGAGCCGGTGCTCCCTGATGGCTTGACTGCCGTCCCTCTGTGGCTCGCTGACACAGCGCTGCCTCATTTGCACATGGAACAATGCCTGACGGGGTCCTGTGGGGCCAGCAGGAATTTAATGCTGTGGTCAGACTCCTCTGAAGATTTAGAGGTAGACGTTACTGAGATAGGACCAAGCGGAGGGAATAAATATCTCTTAGTCTTTGTCTGCACCTTCTCAGGTGAATCAAAGCATAACCCACCCATATAGAAAAGGCCAGAGAGGTAACCAAGGCACTGCTAAAAGACATCATCCCACCACATGGGATGTCATTGACTATCGGATCAGACAATGGCCCAGCCTTTGTAGCAGAAGTACAACAGGTAGCTAAGGCCCCTAGGTATCCAGTGGTACCTACACACGGCCTATCAGTCCCAGAGTTCAGGAAAAGTAGAATTCATGAACCAGATCCTCAAATAGGCTTTGCCTAAGTCATGTTAGGAAACTAGTTTTCTCTGGACAGACATAATGCCCTTAGCCCTCTTATGGATATGCTGTGCCCCAAGGGTCAGAATAGGATTTTTCCCTTTTGAGATTCTATACAGTAGACACCCTCCCTGAAGTAGACCTAAGGGGGACCTAAGGGAACTAGAGAACTTAGAAATTCAGAAACAAGTGCAGGGACTAGGAAAAACAATCCTTCAAGTACATAGATGAGTAACAGACAGACTACCCCTCTCCTTAGGAATAGCTGTACACCCCTACAAACCAGGGAGTTAAGTGTGGGTAAAGGACTGGGAAAAGGAACCCCGGAAGCCAACCTGGAAGGGACCCTATCAGGTCATACTAACCATCCCCATAGCTCTTAAGGTTGCAGGTCTGACCACTTGGATCCACCACACTCAGGTGAAAGCAGTCCACCACCTGGGCAACAGGTCACCTGAGTGGAAGGTGGGTCTCTAAGCACTGTCCTTGCTGGACCGCCCAACAACTGTCTCCTACTTGTCTCAGACTGACATGCATTCCAGAAGAGACTTGTGGACACCAATGACCCACGTGACTTGCCAAGAGATGCAGAACCTGGTCCAGTTTGTCCTTTTTTGTTCTGGTCTGGGCCCTGCTCCTCCCCTTTGCTATCATTTACCAACTCTGTGGACCCTTTACCTGGGCCTGTTGCTTCTAGGCCAACACAGATCGCTGGTCCAGAATTGTCAGAAACATAACCCAGAAACTCCTGGAAGGAGTCAGGAAACTGGGAAAATGCATCTAATCCCTGGAGCTCCTGGTTTAGGAACATCAACTGGTTATCATGGCTCTTGCCCCTGTCGGGGCCCCTCCTTGTATTATTACTCACACTCTGTTTGGTCCCTGCACCCTGAATCTACTCACCCGTTTTATCTCCTCTTGCCTAGAGGCCTTGAGGCTTCAGATGTTATTCCAGACCAGGTCACTGAACTGCCATTACAGCCCCCAGGCAAGGAAGACGAGCTGCTGAGCCCTGTAGGACCCAATTCAGCAGGAAGTAGCTAGGAAGCGTCATTGGCTCCTGTTCCCACTTCCAGTTTAGAGTCTCCTGTATAATCCCTGTATAATCCCCAAGGCTATAAATCAGATCAAGAGGGGAGAATATGATAGAAGACCTTATCCTGATCTCATGCAAAATTAGTCTGTCAGGAGTTTTCCATCATAATTGTAGCTACACCCCTGCAGTTGTAACAGCAGTTGCTCAAACCTGACTGCTAAAGAGCATGTAACCAAGGTGTAAAAGAAGCTCCCTTAGACCCCTGCACCCCTGGTGCTCAACTTTGGGTAATGATACCCCTGAGCCAGCACCAGTGCTTGTAATAAAGTGCTGTTTCTCTACTTTGAGTGCTTGGTTGTCAGTCTCCTCGCAGTCTGGTGGCTTTGCTATAACATAGCAACCTGAACTGGGGACACACACCCTACTCACCCCCTACCATTTAACTCTGACTCTCTTGAGAGCTGCAACCCCTGGTTACTCCCAAAAGGAGGTCCCTTCCCTCTGTATATGAGACTCCATTTTAACAGCTCGCTGTTTTGCTCCTGTCACTGCAAGCTGCATGTGCCACTTCTGTTTAGTTGTTTTCTAATAAACTTGCCACCTGGTGTTGGGACAAGGTGCCTCCCCTGTAACTCTTTCCAGGACAAACTCTGCACTCAGGTGCCAGGTACCTGCATCAGCTGGATTACAGGAATTACATAACAAGTTTTCCTTTTTGCCTTTTTAAAGGAGAGATGCAGAAAGGAATGAAGGCTGGCAGGCAGGTGGAAGAGAGAGGAGGAAAAAGTTCATTTATTCATTTATTATTTCATTTATTTTTATTTAGTTGTTCACATTGCTTGTTGCCCCTGACCCTGGGTCTCGAACTGGGGATTTTGGAATATATGCAGGACTGCTCCCAGGCTATAATAGACCATTAGGCCACACCCGACTTTTCCATTATTTATAGCTTTTAGCTAGGACATGCCACAATCAGTACCACGAGAGGTGAAAAAATCATTGATAGAAGCCCTATAGTATTAGAGAGCCAGAGGACTCATTTTGGAAATGTCACAGGCTATAGAAAATAAGGGGGAGAGGTCTCCTAAAAACAGAGTCAGAGAGGAGAAAGCACCAATTCTGAATATAAATTCTGCCAAATCAACTAATCTTTGAACCAGGATGTATAGGGCAGTTTGCAGTAACCCAGCAAAAAATAAAAACTAGAATGAATTTTGAGTAGCCAGTTAGTAGACAGTTTGCAATTTGAATCAAAGTAAGTTAACATTCTTTGGAGGAATTTAACAGAACCCAGAGTTTCCACAATCGCAATCACAATATCTAGGATATAATCCAGTATCACTTAATTTATGGAGAACCAGGAAAATATAAACCAATCTCAAAAGATAAGACTATCAGCAGGGACCGGTCCTGAGATGATCCAGTTGTTAGATAGTAGATAAGAATTTTAAAATGAATATTGTAAGTAGTACAAGTGAAAAAAGAATATATGGTCATAATAAATGAAAGGGGCGCGCCCTGGTGGAGCAGGGGTTAGGTCAATCACCTCTGAAGGAGCAAGTCAGGTACCTCTGGGTTCAAGTCCTGGGTCCGGGGGTGGGGTGGGGGACAACCTGCGTCAACAGCTAAATAAAAGAAAGATGTTTTTCCCTTCTCTCCTTGCCTACTTGTCTTCATTCCTTCCTGCACCTTTCTATTAAAAGAAATAGTAATGTGGCTAATTAAACTTGAGATAAGACTGAGTGCAAATTACATAATAGATTTCAATGACAGTACAAAAATAAAAAATATATATAGGTTTTAGTTCTTGCTGGCTATCAGGGAAATGCAATTCAAAACAACAATGAGATAGCACCTTACACCTGAAAGACTGTTACCCAAAAGCCTGGAAGTAACAAATGCTGGTGAGGATGTGGAGAAAAGGGAACACTCTGGCACTGTTGGTGGGAGTGCCGATTGGTGCAACCCCTATAGAGGACAGTTTGGAGATTCCTCAAAAAACTGATGATGGAAATTTCATATGATCCTGTCATTCCACTTTTGAGCATTTACCCAAAAAATACAAAAGCACCCATCCGCAGAGATGTATGTATCGCCATGTTTATTACAGCCCTATTCATGATAGCTAAGAACTGGAAATTACCTAAGTGCCCAACATCAGATAATGGATAAAGAACACGTGGTACATATATATATATTATATATATATACATATATATATATAATGGAAAGAGGTCAATAGAAGAGGAATCGATTATTTCAATTCATTATTAAAGAAATATGAATTTAGCAAAAAAAAATAGAAATGAGAATAAGAAATGAGATAAAATGAATATAGAACACAATACAGATTATAAAATGTTGCATATAAACCCTAGCATATCAGTAATTAGATTCATTGCAAACAGAAGAATTTACTTTATTTAAAAGATGAAGGTCTTCTATTTAGCTGTGGAAATGAGTAAATTCCCCCAAATTGAGAAAGTAATTTGAGTTTAAAGAGCAAGGAAGGCAAATCCATGAGATTAGTGGTAATTTATTAGGGTAACTTACATTTAAGGATGCTGGATGGCAATTCAGTCAAGGCAAGATTCCTCTACAAAACCTCAAAAGAGGTCTCTGATATGTATTTATCTTATTATTTAACCAGGTAAGAGATTAAGATTACTGACAGAGGCATGTCCTAGTGACCTAGTGGCTTAGTGTACCAGGAACAGTCCACATACTTCCCAAGGTCCCTGGTTCAAGACCTGAGGCTGGAAGGGATCAACCCAAGATGAACAACTGAAAATAAAGTGCTTCTTCTCTCCTTTCCTTCCTTCCTGCCTACTCACCTTCATTCCTGCATCTTTCCTGTAAAAAAAAAAAAAAAAAAGAAATTACGGGCACCAATATTCTGGATATATGCCCTAAGGCAGATTTGTTCTCCTAATGATATCTCAGGATTACAGGGATGAGTGGGTCAAAGGGTCTAGAAACAGGTACTGGCTGACTACATGCCTGGAAGAGGACAATCAACAGCCAAAGGCTTAAAATGGTGTGGTTTAAGCTAGTCTCTGTTTCATACAATCTTCAGAAGAGCAGTCTAAAAACATGCGGCCTCCACAAGACGAATGAGGTGATATGAGAATATCAGAGCTAGAAGGGAACTTCAAAGTAGATCGTTTAGTCAAATTCCTTATTTGAACATTTCTATATGTGTTTCTCCGCTCTTCCCTCCCCCTCCCCCCATGGCCTTTGGTTCTCACAAGTGGGTTGTTTTTCTGGGTGTAAGATGAGCTAGGTGAGAACTCAGGTTCCTCTACAGAGACCTAGTTTGTCAGTTGGTTTGAGAACCTAGCTGATGATTCACGGGTCTACTAAAAAGGAGCCGACTCCAGTAATCTTCTCGAGGACAGGAGTTTGGGTCTCATTTTCTTTTTGATCTGTCACAGAAGTGCAGAGTGCTGTTCACTGGATGAATGTGTGGTTACATTCTTAGACATTTGCTTTTCTTTCTTCCCCTTTTAGACAGAAGTTATAAAGTCTTAGCCTTTTGCTTTTCATAGCACTTCTGGTTGGTGATAACTCCCATTCATAAGTGGTTCTTCCCAGCTACCCCTTCTTGGGAATGATTGGCCTATAATTTTGCTTCCTTAGCATTTGTGAGAAATACTTAAAGATGTCTCACTGCTCCTCAGTGCACCAGATTCCCCTTTGCTGCCGTTTCAACCTCAGTGTGGGCCCTCCCCAACCCCAACCCTCTGCAAGTCCACCTAATGGGCTCCTTATGGGTTTACTGCAGTCAGGTTAATTTATAAAATTTTACCTCTGGCATGCTCTGGTGGAGTAGTGGTTAGGTCAATCGCCTCCAAAGGAGCACAAGTCACATACCGCTGGGTTCAAGTCCTAGGTCTTGGGGGCAAAACAACTAGTGTGAAAAACTATATAAAATAAAATAAAATAAAAATGTTTCTTCCTCCTCTCCCTCCCTGCCTGCCTGCTCACCTTCATTCCTGCCTGCCTCTTTCCTTACAGTAAATAAGTGAACTAAAAGTTTACTTGTAACTTCTGGTTTCTAGGTAAAACATACGCAGCCTTTTCTGTGGGTCTGACATGAAGGAGAGAACGACAAAGGAATGTTAGAGCTCAAGGCAGGAGACAGCCTCGGGGTGTTGGGGGTGCCACCTAACATTATAAGTTCCCATTTCCTCCAGCTCTTAGAGTTGTTTCCAAGATTAAGCGCGGGTGATGCATAGAACGGGTGTAGTAGAAGATCTCCAACATATTAAAGTACTGGAGAAATGGTGGCTTTCCTTTTTTAAAGAACAAGAGAAATTGCATTTAGTCAACAATTTTGGGGGGCGGGGGCAGTGATAGGGGTGCATAATCTTCCAGACTCACCTGGAAAGTTTTTTTTTTT
>RJWH01005425.1:0-30977 GCA_004363575.1 Solenodon paradoxus
CCCACCCCGGGTGCAAGCGGAGGAGCCTTGAGGCCTGGTTCCTTGAGGACCTACGACTGCTTGGGTCCCGGTGCCACAGGCCCTTGGGCACTAGCGTCTGACTGCCTCCAAGCCGCCCCCCGCCCCACCTAGAGAGAGAGAGCTGCCTTTGTGTTCCCCCAGACGGGGACAGAGGGGACAGGCCAGGCTCACACGACATTCACCACCCCAGGCCCCAGCCCTGCTGTGTCTGAGGTCTTGGATTCTATGGCAGAACCTAAACCCCACTCCCAGCCTCTGGGGACTCGGACATCCAGCTCCTGGCTGGGTGATGGAAACCTCCAAGAGCTGAGTTCTGGGGGGCTCTCAATGGGGAGAGCCTCCTCTCCCCACTCCCCGACCCCCATTCTGAGTGGATGGTCTGAACTTTAGCAGGGAAAGGTCACTTGGGAGGGAAATATTTTTGGAATCGACAACCACCCCCTCCCCTCCAGAGAGCCTCTCAACTCTTAGCAGCCTGTCTCTTCTTCGTATCTGTTCCCTCTGCTCTGTTCTGTTCCATCAACTCCTGGCCCATGGCTTCTTTCTGCCTGTGCGCATCTCTCTGTAGACAACCACCTCCAGCTCTCTCTTCCTCCCGCCTTCGCCTTGGACCCTTTGTTTTTTTGGCATAAATCTCATCATCTCCTCCTGGTAATCTTGTCAGGGGTGAATCAGGAAAGAGAAATTATGTTTTTGAAAGGGCAAAAAAGGATCCCATCCTCCACCCCTAGTCCTGCTGGCTGGGAGAGGGGCAGAGGGGAACTGTGGGGACAGGGAAAGCCCCTGAAATCTGGTAGCAAGGCCATTCAGATATGACAAGAAAAAGCAGGCAGGGCCTCTGAGACCAAGCACTCCAGCTCCCTGGCAATGATTTAAACCAGGGAAAAAGAAGGCTCAGAGAGGGATGGAGACGGCAAAATTACATCAGTTAGGCCTGGCTCTTTCGCTTCGAGCGCTTCCATGACACCCAGCTTTCTCCCCACCTGTGAAAGTCCGCCCCATCTAGTTTAGAGAAAGTGCATAGAAGGAATTAGGGTGTCAGGGAGCAGTGACCTTTCAACTAAACAAGGGATGAGTCTATAAAGCCACCTCGCAGAAGTGCCAGAGAAAAGATTCTAGAACCGGGTACCTGGTTATCTTAGGCTTTCTTTTCATTATGAAAACCCGGCACTTGATGATTCTAAGCTCTCTAGGTTCTAGATGTCAGAGATGTCAAGATTTCAGAATTTTAAAGATGTCAAGAAGCTAGAAGGCTCATGCCATCAAGGTTCTAGAATGTTAAAGTTTGTGAAAGATTCTGCAGACTTTGGGATTCTGGAATTCCAAAGATGTGTACATTCTAGAACACCCTTGGGCTCGTTGTTTACTGAAGTCCTTGGTTCTAAGATGCTAGGAGCCTAGTCTTGAGGGCCTAAAAAATAAATTAAAAAATCCAGTTGGATGGAAATGTAGCTGAGGTACCAAATGTCCGTCCAGGAAATGATGGCACCTGTGCCTTAAAGAAAGGAGGTGTGAGGAAAGTTTTGAAGCAATGGCAGAAGAAAGGTGGAGGGTGAGAGGCCAGCTTTGCCCCTGGCTTTATTCCAAGGAGAGGGAGGCCCAGCCTCAAACCCTGGGGCCCAAACGGTGTAACCGCACCCAACTTGCCAAAAAACGCCTTCAGAGGTCTGAGCAGGGCTTCCCTGTTAGGTCAAGCTCAGCAACCTCACTTTACAGAAAGGGAAACTGAAGCTCAGAGAGACATGAGGTGCTCATCATCTGCTGCTGTGGCAAGTGGTGAGAGGCAGGGCTGAAACTCAGGCCCCCGGGCCCGGAGCCCCCTGGCTATACTCCTCTCCCAAATTGACAGAACAGCTCCCCGCTCCCCCGTCTGCTGGGTGGCCTCCCAATCCTCCATTCCTCCTAACAGTGGTTTTCCCGCCAGGGAGGGGGTGACCTGTGACAGGTTTGAGGCACACACAGTGTAAGTGTGTGGGTGACATTTCCTGACCTTGTCCCTGGTCTCAGGGTCACCCTATCTTGGAGGCGTCCAGCTTTGCACAGTGTGTGGTAAGGGTGTGGAGAAGGCTCGCTGGAGGTGCTGGAGGGGCTCCTCTGTGAGACAGGACCTGGGTGTGCGAAGGGGCAGGGAGGGGCAGCATTTGGGAGGCATTTGTTGAATCCACGTGTGTGCCCACACATTGAGGTTCCGCACACTTCCCAACACACATGCACACGTATTTCCCTCCAGGCTCTTCAGGGCGCCCTGCCTGGGGCACAGAGGGATAGGGAGATGGAGGAGTGAAGGATGGGGACAGGGGACCCTGGGAGGGAGGCTGATAGGTAGAGGGAAGAGGCAGAGATAGGGGCAGGGAGACAGTGGGACAGATGGGGGGCACAGAGGGAGACAGCTGGAAGGGACTAGAGAAACAGGCATGACGGAGAGACAGAGGACAGAGAGAGACAAGGAGATGGGACAGAGGGGGACAGAGAAACAAGGGTGACAGCGAGACAGGGACAGGGAGAATGGAGGCAGAGAGGGAGGGCAGAAATACAGGGGGATGCAGAAATACAGGGAGATAGTAAGGATGACGGGGGAACAGAGCGACCCAGTAAATAGGGACAGAGACCAAGGGGCAGAGGTGGGGGACAAAGACAGGAGAGAGGGGGACAGGGAGGCAAGGAGAAAGGGAGACGGACAGAGGCAAGGCTAGGACTTCAAGACCGAGGGGCAGAGGACAAGGGTAGGGGGACAAGGAGAGAGACTGAGGGACTCAGAAGCAGTTGGACAGAGGGACGCAGAGACCCGACCGAAGGACAGCGTCTGGAGAAGGCGGGCGGGAGGGAGTGGGGGTCTCGGGCCCTTTGTCCCCGCGGGGATCGGGGCCTGCGCGGGGTGGGGGTGCTGCGGCACGGCGGCCGGGGCCCGCGCCCCCGCCCCCGCTCGTGGCTCCCGGCTCCGGCGCCCCGGCCGCGCTGCGCTTTGTCCCGGGGAGGGGGCCTGGCCAGCCCCGCGCGCATTGTTCGGCCTCTGCGGCCCCGCGCCGGCCGCGCTGTCACTGCGACGCGCCCCCCGCCCGGCCCGGCCCCCGGCCCTACCTGGCCCCGCCGCGGCCGCCCACAACAGCAGCAGCGGCCACTGGAAGCGCCGGGCCCGGCCCATGGTGCCGCCGCCGCCGCCGCCGCCGCCGCTCGCTCCCGGCCCGGCACCTGCACCGCCCGCGCCGGCCCCGCCCCGCCCCCGCGCCCCGCCCCCTGCCCGCCCGGGGGCGGGGCTCCGGGGCCGGGGCGGGGCCGGCGCTGGGGAGGGGCGGGGGCGTCCGCGACCCCGGGGAAGGGCAGCTAGACCGCGCGCCGCAGGGCTCGCCTGGGGCCCTAGGGGCGCGGCGCCCGAGAGACCGGCCGATGCAGGCGGAGGCGGGGGTGCGCTGGGTGCTGGGTGAACCTGACTGAGGGGGAGAACGAGGGCGAGGGTGGGGGTGGTGTGCGGTGAGGGTGCCGAGGTGGGGTGTGAGGGTGCGTCTGCCATGTGAAAGGTGAACGTGTGGGGTGTCTCTGCAAGGCGATGCGAAGGTGCGGGTGTTAGGTGAGGGGTAACGGGGCCAGGGGTGGACGTGGTGTGAGGTGTGAACATGGAGCGCGGGCAGCGCTTGGTGGGAAAGGTGAAAGGTGATCTGTGCATAAGTGAACGAAGGTGAAGGTGTCACGTGAAAGCGTGAGTGAGGTGTGCACACGCTGGAGAGGGACTGGTATGTGCAGGTGTGAGTTCTGACGGATCAGGAGTGAAATATGGGAAAGTTGAGGGAGCGGTGTTCAGTGCACCCATGAGTGTGAAGATGAAGGTGTGAACGTGTCGCATGAGGCTGAGCTGAGCCGCCTTGAGAGGGAGGGCAGCACCCCCCACACACACACACACACCCTTGTTTGGGCAAGTCCAGGATGTCCAGAGCTGGGCCGGGCTGGGCTGGGGTCAGGTCCCACCTCCCCCCGTGTCCTGACCCTGAAACTCCTACTTTCTGCTTCATTCTAGGGGAGGTAGATTCCTATGGCTGCCTCCCACCCAGCTTACCCACCCTGGTTCTTCTCTTTTCCTACTCTTTATGTCCCTACCTCTCTGTGCCCTTCCCACTTCTCTCCCAAGAATGGCACTGACTCACCCTTGCTGAGGGACTGCCTTCTCCCTCCTGGGAAGTGGATCTGTACACCTACTGCAGGATTATTACCTTTAGGAGCCAGAAGAACGAGAAACCATGCAAGGTGAGAGACCTCAACCTCTCTCCTGTCCACTAGAGAACTAGGTGCATGGTGATATGCACACGATGAAAATCCTGGCTTTTTATTTTCATCACTACCAAAAATTTCTACATCCAGGTTCGCCAAGGGACTTCAGGTCCTGACACCATTTTAGTCCTCAGTGCCCAGCCAAGCATTCTCTCTGTGTTCAGGATGCAAGCTCTCATCAACCCCTGTATCCCTAGGATCACAGCTCCCAGCATCCTCTCTGTCCTTGAGACCCAAATTCCCATCAACCCCTGCAGCCCCAGGACCGCAGCTCTGAGAGAAACCTTTCCTTTTCCATTCTCAGTAAACGGGGGGGAAAGAGGTGGTCAGACTCAGAATCAGAATCCTCACTTCCATACAGGACTCATCTTCTGTGTTATAAGTTAGCTGGGAGAGAGGTGTCTGACCAGGATTTGGAATACTGGGTTTGATAGTAACTAATACTTATTTCTACCCCCCAAGAACCTATAGGTGCCTTTGCTCATGGTTCTAACCACTGTCTTCTGTTCCAGTGACGGGTACCCTGGGAGGTACTGGATTCCTTCTCATCTGTCTTCTTTGGGACCTACCATTTCTTTTACCTGACGACACCACAGACTGGTAGTCTTGTCCCCACCCTGCTCCAGAACACTTTATTATTTTTCATGCACATGACAGCAAATCCAGTCCAGCTGGCTTAGGAGAAAGAATTGGTTCATAAAATGTGTCAGGTAGGGTTGACTTTGGCATGGTCTGCTGTCCGTCTCTATCTTTTCTTTCTTTTTTAAAGGAAAGGCGCAGGTGCTCAAGGAGATAGGAGGAAGAAACATTTCTATTTTATTTTTATTTAGTTGTTCACATTGATTGTTCTCCCCGGACCTGGGATGTGAACCCAGATCCTTGAACCTAGGATGTATGTGGACTCTGCTCCTTTGGAGATGGCTGACCCAGCCACAACTCCACTCGGGCACACCTTTCTTTTTTTTTTTTTTTTTTTTTTTTTTTTTTAAGAAGGAAGTAGGCAGGAATGAAGGCAAGTAGGCAGACAGGAAGGAAGAGAAGAGAGGAGAAAGAAGCATTATTTAGTTAGTTGTTTATTTTGGTTGTTCCCCTGACCCCAGATTGTGAACCGGGTCCTTGGGCTTTAGGTGAACTACATCCCTGCGACTGCAGGCTTAACACCTGAGCCACCAGGATGCTCTCCATCTCTCCATCTTAAGGATAAATGGTTCCCCTCATGTTACAAGCTGAAAAATATCCCTGGGGCTACAATTTTCCTTCACATTAGAAGACAGTAGAAGACAGATGGAATTAAAAAGCCAGGGCAAGGAGACAAGGGGAAGAAGAAAAGGAGAGAAGTAAGAGATTTCAAGAAGCTCTCTCTGCAGAGTGGGGAAACATGTGCCCCATAATGCCTAGAAAACCTCTCCTTGTCTCATTCGTCCCGATGATGCCCCTGCTCTCACAGAACCAACAGCAATGGCTAGGAGGTGACAGTCTGCTGATCACATTAGATGTGAGCCACAGACTTCCTCTACCCCTCAGTCAGAGGGGAAATCAGTTTTCTCAGACAGAATGGTTGTTGGGGAGACAGCAGCTGTGCTTGCTATTTGGGGGCGTGGAAAGAACGGGTTGCATATCATGCGCTAACCATTGTTGAATTTTTGAAATCTTGAGATTTCTCACACCTTTGTTCATTCCTCACACCTTTGTTCCTTCCTAAAAGTATCCTGGTTTTGTTTAGCTATCTACCTTTCTTTAAAAGCCAGATGAGGTGGGAGAAGCCTCGGGAGTGGAGTTTGAATATATGTTGCCAAATGTTGTAGTTCCACGGTTCCTTGCAGGGGTTGCTATAGGCATGATGTTTTTTTTAAAAAAAAAAAAAAGAAAAGGTGCAGGCAGGAATGAAGGTGAGTAGGTAGGCAGGAAGAGAGAGGAAGAGGAAGCACTCTATTTTTATTTGGCCGTTCACATTAGTTGTTTGCCCCCAGCCCTGGGTCTTGAACCTGAGACCTTGGGATGTATGTGGAGCTGCTCCCAGGTGTGCTAGACCGCTAGGCCACCATGGTGTGCCCTGCAGGCGTGATTTGTGTGAAACAAATCAAGCAAGTAAAATGTGAAGAAAAGTTGGGCTGGAAGTTTGGGGATAAAGTTTCTTTGTTTTGGAAAAGAGGCTCAAGAATAGATGCCCCTTTGTTACTGCCTCTGAATGTGGGTATGATGCCTGGGACAACAGCAGCCATCTTGAGGCCATGAGATGGACAAGCCTGAATGGGTCCTTTAGACACAGTGGAAACATTGAATTAGTCAACCCAGGAACTTCCCTAATTTTGTGTGAGCTAATCAATTTCCTCTTTGTTACAATCATTTTGAGTTGAATGTCCTGTCTTGGCCGCCATTTTGCTTGTGATTCACATAGGCTACATGGAGCCAGCCCATGACAGAGCAAAACATTCCAAGTGATAATTTTCTGTTAGTTGTTCCCCCATCCTTGTGGAAGGACATATCTCACCAAGGTTGTTTTCCCAGCTCTGAGCAAGAGGGCTGCATACCATGAAAACTGCAGGAGCTGTGGAGGCCTATCCACAACCTGAACAAGTGTATGTGGAGATTTTGATGTGAACTTCCCTGGCTGGAGCAAAGGGGATTATAGAACTCAGACACCATCAGAGTCTGCCTGCTAAAATGTTAGAACTGAGATAGAAGTAGTTCTGGAGACTTGACATTTCAAGGGCATATTTGGCTACTACATGTGACGCAGAAAAATGTAGTCTGTGGACAGAGAAAAACAGAGTGAAGTCCTCCAGGGAATGTGTGGTTACAGAGAGAGAGAGGGAGAGGGAGAGAGAGAGAGAGAGAGATTTTGCCAAGGAGAGACATCCTTGATTTTACACAGCTTTTTATTTCTGTTTCCTGTCCCTGGTTATGTAGCTCCTGCTTGAATTCTAAACTCCCAATAATGTTGTCGTTTTTGCTTAAGTCAGCTTAAATAGATTTTATTTCTAGTAACAGAGATGAGATCCCTGAACAAAAACTTGGGAGTCATTAGCAATGAGGCCCTGCTCACCAACTGTGGTATAGGACATTATGAGAAATGTAGCTTCCATCTCTGCTGTAGAGCATGCTGGGAGAGGTAACCCGGCCCTCCCATCTCTGATGTGGGGTCTCATGGGAGATGCCGTTCTAGCCTCATCCCTGCTGTAAGGCATCATGGGACATGTATTCCTAGCGCCACTCCTCTGGGGGGCATCATGGTGGATGCAGTTCTAGTCTCCCATCTCTATTGCAAGGAATCATGGGAAAGGTAAAACTATCCTCAATTTTGATTACAGAGCATCTCAGATAATGTCGTGTTGGCATCAGCTTTGCTGTAAGACATCATGGGAGAGAACCCAAGCTTTGCTGTAAGATATCACAGGATGAGGATGGACGATATGAAAAAAAAAACCACAAAACCCTGAAAGTAGCAGGTGCTGGAGGGGGTGTAGAGAAAAAGAAACCCTCCTACACTGTTGGTGGGAATGTAAATTAGTGCAGCCTCTTTGGAAAACAGTATGAAGAGTCCTCAAACAAATAAAGATGGATCTACCGTTCCATCCAGCAATCCCACTCTTGGCCACATACCCAGAGGACACACAATCTCTAGTCAGAAAAAATATCCGTTGCTGATGTTCATTGCAGCATAGTTCACAACAGCCAAGACATGGAAGCCACCTAAATGCCCAACAACAGAGGACTGAATGAAGAAGCTGTGGTCTACCTACTTGATAGAATTCTATGCAACTACCAGAAGAAAAAAAAAGAAAGTGTGCCCTTTGTAACAATCTGGATGGAATTGGAAGGGATCATGTTACGTGAAATAAGTAAGAAAGAAAAAGAGAAATACTGGATGGTTTCACTCATACATGGAATATAATGAAGTGAAATAAATAAACAGATAAATCCCAGAAAAAAAACTCTCAGGACACAAGGCGATGACTGCCAGGTGCATGGGAGAGGGGAGGGATGGAAAGAGGTGGGAAAATGGTGATAAAGGACACTGGAACTCTGGTGGAGGGTGTGGTGTGGATTAGTATTTAAAGAAAGAAGAAGAAAGACACTGCAGAGGATACAGTCTTTCTTTCCTTTCTCCCTCCTTCCCTCCTTCCTTCTTCATCACCTGCTAGTCTCAGGCACTGTTCTGGGTGCTGGGAATATAATAGTGAGCAGATAAAAGATTAGGAAGATTAGAATGAAAAGTTAGTAAAAAAACCAACCAACC
Source organism: Solenodon paradoxus (assembly GCA_004363575.1). Classification (NCBI taxonomy): domain Eukaryota; kingdom Metazoa; phylum Chordata; class Mammalia; order Eulipotyphla; family Solenodontidae; genus Solenodon; species Solenodon paradoxus. The sequence continues at coordinate 8,522 of RJWH01005425.1, forward strand.
AAATATTTGGCTAATCGATGCAGCATAACAAAATACCCGCAACTGAATGGGATGCGATCACCCCCCTTTTCATTTGGTGATTCTGTGAGCCAGGAATGTGACCAAGGCACAGTATCTGCTCTGCAAGGGTCCAGGGCTGGAGTGGGCTGGCTCGAACAGCTGGTGATGAATGGGATGCTTCCTTTGGAGCAATAGATCTGAAGCTGTGGTTCTGGATGCTGCCACTTGAATTCTGTCCGCCCCACCCTCACCCCCCTGCAAATACATATTGAAGTCCTAACCCCTGGGATCTATGCAAACTTATTTGGAAAGAGGGTCTTTGCAGATGTGATGACGTTATGATGTCATACTGGATTAGGGTGGGCCCTAAATCCAGTGACTTGTGTCCTTATAAGGAGACTTGGAGGCACGCACACACATTCATCCGTGTGATGACTGAGGCAGAGTGGAGTCCTGCAGCTGGCCGCCAAGGATTGTCAGCAAGCCCCAGAAGCCAGAAAGGAGCCAGGACAGTTCTTCCCCAGAGACTTTAGAAGGAGCACAGCTCTGCCAACACCTCGATTTTCGGACTTCTAGCATCCAGGACTCTGAGAGAATACATGCTGGAGTCTGATGTCGCCGAGTTTGTCTGTTTGTAGTCATTTCTTTGGGCAGTCCTAGGAAGTGAAAACAGTTGGGGTCCCCAGGTCTCCTGCACCTCTCTTCTGTTGGGGTTGTGATGTTTGGGAAGCTCCTTGGCTCATCTGTCTGGTTCTAGGGGTGAATGACTGGAACATGTGGCCTCTGCCTGAGGAGCAGGCTCAGCAGCGGAGGCGTCTCCTAGGGCAGCTGGCTTCCCCAAAGGGAAACTCTTAAAGCCGCATCGAGGCATACACTTCCACCAGCTGCTGCGGGACACAGCCATCACAGAGTCACCCATGCCCCAGAGCTGGAGATGCAGACCCCACCTCTTTAAGCCATTGCCACAACAGTTGGTAATGGGATTTGAGAGTCTTAAAGGATGGCCCGTTAGTGCACCCTGGTGGACTAGTGGTTTAGTACACCACATTCTACATACATCCCAAGGTCCCAGGTTCAAGACCTGGGGCTGGGGGAAACCATAAATGAACAACGAAAGAAATAAGGTGCTTCATCTTCCTCTTTCCTTGCCTGCCTGCCTCTGCACACCTTCATTTCTGCCTGCACCTTTCCTTTAGAAACGTTAAAAAATAAAAATACCCTGGAAGGAGTCTTATCTTTCTCTTCATTAACCAAAGGACACCATGCGGGATGTAATTTTGTCTCCTTGGGTCCCCTCAGCAAACCACAGGAAATAGGACTTCTTCACTACTGTGCTCCAAGCACCATTGAAATGGTTAGTTCTTTTTCTCAGTCAGACTGAGGGTGTCCAAGGAAGCAGCCCAGGCTTTATCTCCTGCGCCTAGAGCATCACGGAAAATGTAGCGCTGTCCTCATTCCTCACCACAGAGCATCAGTGGAGCTCAGTCCGGCAGGTTACCTCCAATTCATCTCCTGTTTCAGATCCCCATGGGACATGCAGGCATATCGCCTAAGAGTCACAATGGAGTCTTGACCTTTGGAGTTTAGAGACGAGACAGGAAGGTCAGCACTTGCTTCACTGAGTTGGAAGGTCGCACCTGGAGCCCAGAATGTCTGAATCCAACCCTGTGACTCCTAATTCCAGGAGTCTGCAGAGAGGGACCCTCCAGCCATCCTCATGAGCTAGATCTAGCCTTGTTCACTGGTACAAAATCTTTATTTATGCATAAAATATTAAATAATACAAATATGAATTAATAATAATACCAATAGCAGCAACAATATTAATAACACGAGCTCTCCCGGGGGCCCACGGCCTTTCTTTGGCTTTCCTTCACTGCTTCTGACAATTCTGTGAGATAGGGGTTTGCACAGTTGGGAAAATTGAGGCTCAGAGAGGGTAGCACACTGGCCGGAGGTCACACAGCACATCTACAGGGTGGGGAGCAGAGGGCAGAGCAAACAGTTCCCCTGGATCCAGCCAAGGAAGGGGATGTGTGGGGTTCAGGTCCTGAGGGAAGTGCCTCCCCATAGTCTGGTGATCATAAGCAGGGTGACGGTGAGGCTGAGGGGGGCAAGGGCAGGCCGGGGGGCGCCCGCACTGCGGGTCTGGATATCCTGGCGTGGGTGGTTACAGCCACTGCCAGCACAGCACGAGACGTTGAGGTGAGTCAGGCTGAAGCTTTCGGCCATGTGGAGGCCTTGGCACCACGAGGCAGTCGCACAGCCTCTTACTGTGTATCCTGGGTTACCCAGTCCTGAGGAGAGAAAAGACTGTCAGGCTCTTAGCTCTTGGGCCTGAGAGTCTCCCCGAGTGACCTGCCACCTGTGGCGGAGGCCACCTGGAGCAAGCAGGCCTTCTAGTGTGATCCCTCAGCCCCTCCTGGGTCACAATTATCCCCAGAATCATGCTAAAACATCCTTTGGTTCCCGCCCTCCCCCGAAAGTCTACAATGGAATTTTCCAGAAACTCCAGGCCATGTGCTATGACAACAGACTGAAAGCAGCAGCAGCAGATATGAGAGCGCAAGATGTACCAAATGGTGGAACAATAGTGGCCTTCTTGCTACAGATTTTCATTTCCCTTTTTCCACAAAACATATTATGTCCACATGTAATTAGTTTTTAACTATTTGTATTGATTTATATATTTTTGAAAGGACAGGTGTAGGCAGAACTGAAGGCGAGTAGGCGGGCAGGCAGGAGGAGAGAGGAGGAAGAAGCACTGGATTCTTACTTTCGTTTTTAGTTGTTCACACTGGTTGTTTTTCCCCTGGACCTGGGACTCAAACTCGGGGGTATGTGGCTTGCATCCTTTGGAGGCAGTTGACCCAACCACTGCTCCACCAGGGCACACCAGTTTAAATGACTTAATAAATATATTTGGAAAAACTTATTTCAATTTTTTTCCTTTTTTTTTGGAACTGAACAGCAGAATGAAGGCGAGAAGGCAGGCAGGAAAGAGAGAGGAGGAAGAAGCACTTTATGATTTATTTGTTCATCTTGACTGTCCTGTCGCCCCCCCACCTCTGCCCCAAGCCCACCTCACCGCCGGACCTTGAACCCGGGACCCTGAGATGTACGGGTTCGTGCTGACTGGAGGCAGCGGACCTAACTGCTGCACTAGCAGACCGTGCCCTGTGTGACTTTCTAGTGCAGCAAATATCTATAGATAAAACCGATTAAAACAGTAACTTTTAAGAGCAGCACAAACTTTTGAGGCCGAAACATTTGAGACCCAGTAAAACAGAGCCCTCCCAGGACGCCAAGATGGTCATAGGAAGTGCCCGCTCCGGGAAGTCCCGCATCCAGAATGTCCACAGTCCTAAAGCCAAAAAACATCCATCTGCACCCTCCTGAAGGAAGCCACGTCCTTCCCGCACGAAGATCCCCCAAGTCAATCTGGCTGAAGCCGAAGGCAACCTCCTGCAGACCCCTCTACCCCAAGGATGCTCCCCTCCAGTCCAGGGGGCCTCACCATTGGAGCCCGTGGCCGCCAGACACTGAGTCATGGGCCCCCGGCAGGCGATGAGGACAGTCTCTTCGGAGGAACATCCGTGGGTGCTGTTCCCCTCACAGCTGTAACACTGGACGTCATTCCGAGGCAGGGTTTCAAGCTCTAAGACTTGGGAGAAGACAAGGGACACGGAGAGCAAGGCAAATTAGCACAGAGGTGGGGGTGGTGGGATGGAGGGGGCCTCCTTCCTTGCAACCGCCCCCCCCACCAACCCCCAATTCGCAGGCTGAGACCCTTGGAGCCCCCTTGTGGTCAGGCGTGGGAACAGCACTTTCCTCCAGGGAGAGAAATCCGGACCCAACTCCCTGGGCGCCCCTATTCCACCCGGCCCTGGGTAAGCAGCTGGGGGGATCAGACAGCAGCTGCCCTCACAGAACGTCCAATTTAGAGTCACTTCGCCCTATTTGGTAGCTGCAAACCTCTGTGGTTGTTTATATTCACACGGAAATTATTATTATTGAGCTGATTTTTTTTTTAAGGAGAACTGCAGGCTGGAATGAAGGCAAGTATATATTCAGACAGGCAGGAAGAGAGAGGAGGAAGAAATACTTATTTTATTTAGCTGTTCATCTTAGATGACCCCTCCCCTGCCCTGGGCCGCCAATCAGGGTCCTTGGAATGTATGCAGACTTTGTCCAGTGACCTTATTCACGAGCCTAAAGTGGAACTTACTATTAAATAGCTTTTAAAAATCAGGCTCAATAACCCCATGTGGTGGTGGTTACTCTATTGGCTAGTACAGATATAGAACAAATCCAGTGTTCTACTGCACAGTACGGGTTCTAGACTGAATAACATGAAGGAATGAGAAGATACTGGAAGGCGAGGACAGGGAACGTTTCCCTGAGGACAGTCTTCCAAAGCGGAGCCCCGAGGAATGAGAAGTACCAGGCAGTTGGCAAACTCTAGTGGAGGTGTTCTTGATGGAGGGCATCGTGTGTGCAAAGGCCGGGGGGCAGGATGGAGTTTGGCAGCTGTAGAAACTAAGACTGGAAGGCTGACAGATGTCCAATGACAGGCCATAGTATGGCCTTTGGAGCAAAGGGAGTCATGGAAGAGCGGAAACAAGTGACATGATCAGATCTACTTGTTTAAAAGGCACTTTTGCAGCTGCGTTGAACAGTGGCTGTCGGGAGCGGGAATGGGAGTGGGGTGGAGGTTGGGGCAGAGGAGGAGATGCAGAACTCTAGGTAAACGGACATGGTGGCCTGGCCCAGGGTGGTGGCAGTGGAGGTCGGCATAGTGGAAAAATGTCAGAGGGTGTAGAAAGCCTGAAACATGGGTCTCGACGTACCCCGGTGATGTAGAGGTTTGGTCCGCCACCTCTGGCGGAGCACAGTCCACATGTATCCCAAGGACCTGGGTTCACATCCCAAGGCCGGGGAAAACAATCAAGATGAACAACTTGATAAGATGAATAAAAATGCCTCCTCCTCTTTCTACCTGCCTGCCTGCCTACTCACCTTCTTTCCTGCCTGGCCCTTTCCTTTAAACAAACGAGCCGAAAAAAAAGAGGGTGTGGGGGGTGTCTTATTGAAGGTTTTACCGTCTCAGTGAAGTCCCACAGAGTCTGTCTTTGAGGAAGGCTTGATAGACTCATTTTTCAGAGGAGAAAATAAAGACCTGGAAAGCAGGAGTCTGCCTGCGAGTTTGGGGCCCTCTGCTGGTAGCTCCCTGCCCTGAGCCCAGTCCGCGGTCTGCGCGCCTTACCTGGACCCCCATTGCATTTGCTGGCGTTACAGCACTGCAGGAAGTGGAAGGTGTGGTTGTTGTGGAAACCGGTGGGGCCTGGGCAGCCGGGAAGGTAGCCACAGCCACGGAGGTACTGTTCGTCTCTGGGTCTCACTGGAGGGGGCGGGGTCGAGGAGAGAGGTCAGATTATTGGTGAGGGGCTGAGATTGCGTGGGCCCTCATCTGTCCATTCTCTGCCTCACTTTTCATTATGCGAGCCTCCTTTTATTTGGGGCCACCATCGGTCTTGTCAAAGGACTATATTTTCCAGCCTCCCTCAGTATAGTCATGTAGTTATGTTCTGGCCAATGTGATAGAAGGAGATATGTTATCTGGGCTCCCAGAGAGTTCAAAGGACTGCTGTCCCCTTTTTGCCTCCATTTCTTTTTCCTCTTCCTTCTTCCTGGAATTTGGATATGAGGTCTGGCACTCTGGCAGCCATTTTGGGCTGTGAGGTAATTTGGAGAATGGGAGTCAAATGTAAGAAATGAGAAGGCATCTGGGTACTAGGAGATTCTGAAATTATCTCTGGACTCTACCTTGTTTCAACTCCCATTAGTGGGGCGGGGGGTCATTATTAAGTACAGTCTTTGGGAGGAGCAAAGCAGGGGCCGGGAGGAGTTGTTGCTGGCAGGTTGCAGCTCACCTTCCAGGCTCCGGTGAGTCACCACCTCCAGGCACTGCTCTTCAGGATAACGGCATTGCAGGCTCTGGGTCCGGCCCCTCTCACAGCTCATGTCTGATGAGGCGCAGGAAGCACATTCCAGGTAACGGCTTTGGGGAAAGGTGGGAGCCGGGCCTGTTTGGAGAGGAACAGGAGGGTGAGACTCCAAGGGTAGAGACAGAGCTCTGTCTCTCTTGAGGACTCACTTCGGTATCAGTTCCTCATCTCACCTGTCAGCCAGTCACCAAGCACTGCCCATTCTGGATCTTTCTAGAATCCCTCATTCCTTTCCAGTTACCCAGACAGGTTCAGCTCAGATCTCCTTCAATACCAGCTGCCTCCTTGACCTCTCAGTGGATGTTTCTCATATTCAAGTCTGACCCTGCTTCTCCGCAGCTCAAAACCCCTCCATGGCTCTGCAGTATCCTCACGATAAAATCCAGGGTGGACCCTGAGCCCCAGGATAGGGCTGTCTTGGTCACCACTGTGTCCCAACACCACCAAGCGCAGGGCTGGGACTAGAGAAGATACTTAATATTCGTTAAATGAATGAATGAACGAACAATGACTTAAAGCCCTACCACGGTTCCCTGTGGTGGCCAGACTCTAAGACGGGCCCTGTGATCCCTGCTTCCTGGTATCCAGGCCCTTGTGTAGTTCTTTCCTATAAAGAATGAAACTGACCAATGGAATATTGTGGAAAAGATGCTACGTGACTTCTGCGCTATCATAAAAGGCAGTGTCACTTCTTCCTGACTCTCTCTCTTGAATCCCTTGCTCTGGGGGAAAATAGGAGCCTTTGCCAAAGTTATTAGAGCAGCTTCAGCTGACTGCAGCCCAGCTTCAACTTTTTACTTTATTTTAATGTATTTTTTTTTTAAAGGAAAGGTGCAGGCAGGAATGAAAGCAAGAGGGCGGGCAGGCAGGCAGGAAGAGAGAAAAGGAAGAAACATTCCTTAATTTTATTTAGTTATTCATCTTAGATGTTCCCCCTTGCCCCAGGTCTCAAGCCCTGGTCCTTGGGATGCATGTGGACTGCACCCAGTGGTCTTATCTGCTAGGCTACCAGGGTGTATCAACCCATCATCTGGCTCTTTAATTCTTTTGCTCTGCTGTTTCTGATCTCTATTATGTACATCCATTCCATTTCGGTCATTGTTCTATACTTCCTGTTTGGCTCTTTTAAAAAAGGCACTTCAGATTCTGCTAAAACATCTCTTTTCCTCTGTTTGCTTGAATATATTACTCATAGCTATTTTAAAGTTCCTTGTCTAATAATTCCAATATCGGAATCCTTTGTAATCTGTTTCTCTTTTTGGATTTTTCTCTAGGTGTCTGGTCAATTGGTTCTTCTTGTTTTCTTTGGGATATTTTGGAAATTTTGATTAGATGCCAGATAATATAAATGAAAATTTATAAAGGTTCTAAGTGCTCTTACCTTCTTTCAAAGAGACTTAGGGTTTCCTCCTGCTAAAGACTGGACCTAAGCATCCTTTTTTTTTTTTCTCAAAGGAGAGGGACAGGTGGAAATGAAGGTGAGTAGGCAGACAGGCAGAGAGAAGAGGAAGAAGCAGTTTACTTTTATTCCATTTAGTTGTTCATCTTGGTTATTTCTCTTGCCTCAGGTCTTGAGCCCTGGACATCGGGATGAATGTGGACTGTGCCTGGTTTAAATGCCTAGGCCACTTGGGTGCGCTGACCTAAGCATCTTTAGGGTTGGACTATTTCAGTTTTGCCCCTACTCCTAGGTTCTGGTCTTGGAAGACAGCCTGAGGTGCTTATCAGGGCCTTTCCAACTTGGCAATCTGTTTCCCCAGCACCACATGCCTGTTGGAATCCTTGCTCAGTGCTGTAGATTCCTAGTTCCTATTTTCTGCTGAGTTTCTCGATGTCTTATCCTATGCATGGACAGCTTGCCAATGACTGGAGGGAAATTTGCAGATTTGGGGAATCCCTTTTCTATGATTCTAGCCATTCCAGGATTTTAATTCTTTTTTTTTTTTTTTAAAGGAAAGTTGCAGGCAGGAAGAGGGAGGCATAAGAAGCTGTTCCTACCAGACCCAGGATGTAAATGCTTGGGATGCTTGGGATGTGTGGGTCCCACTTAGCCGAAGGCAGTGGACCTAACCACTACTCGGTCAGGGAGCATTTAAACAGTTTTTAAATCTATCTATTCCTCTCTATCTGCATGGTGAGCATGCTAATTCAGTCCCTCCCTTCATCTAGAAAACCTCCCCCACTTCCAAGCTGGTCTCCTCTCATCTACCTCCTCGCCAAACTGTCTTCTATGCTGAGGTCAGAATAATTTGTTAAACAAATATTCATGTTTGGTGTGCCCTGGTGGCTTAGTGGTTAAGCCCATAGCCTTTGGCTGGCATAATCCACATGCATCCCAAGGACCCAGGTTTGTGACCCAGGGCCAGGGCAAAACCAAGATGAACAACTAAATAAAATAAATAAAAGCTTCTTTCTCCTCTCTCCACCTGCCTGCTTGCCTTCATTCCTGTCTGCCCCTGTCCTTCAAGAAAACAATAGCAGCGCACCCTGATGGAGCAGCAGTTGGGTCAGTCGCCTCCAAAGGAGAGCAGGATTTGAGTCTCGGGTCCAGGGCGGGGAAATGATCAGTGTGAACAATTAAATAAAAATAAAAATAAAAATGCTTCTTCCTCATCTCTCTTCCTGCCTGCCTACTCGCCTTCATTCCTGCCTGCACCTTTCTTTAAAAACAAAAACAAGCAAAACTAATGTGATTGTGATGCTTTCTGTTTAAAACTCTGCCATGACCCCCACTGCTCTGGGAACAAGCCTGTCTTCCTCACTGTGTTGGCCCCATGAGACATGACCCTGTCGATGTTGCTGCTCACCTGGCCTGTTCTTTCCTTCTTCCAGTCATATGACTTTCACCCACCTCTGGGCTTTATATCTGCAGTTCCCGCTCCAAAGAGGAAGAAAGGAGAGAAGGAGAAAAGGAGGGAAGGTGGGAAGGCAGGAAAGGGAAGGAAAGGAAAGGAAGGGAGGTAGGGAAGGATAGAGAGAAAGAAGCATTTTTATTTATTTGTTCATGTTCATTGTTCCACTTGGCCCTAGTCCTTGGATTTTACATGGTCTATACCCCATCCACTGACTTAGCGCCTGAGCTAACAGGGCGCACCTCTACTGATTTTTAACAGACTCCTACTCATCCCTCAAAACCCAGCTTAGCTGTTGCCTCCTCTAGGATACCTTCCCTCATCTGAGTCAGGGTCTGAGCAGGGTCCCTGCTCTTCACTCATCCCAACCTTGATCCCTCTCGCCTGTTTCCCCCCACCGAATCCCTGACAATTCTGTACTGTGCTCCCCACCCCCTCCTGGCCCAGCCCTGCTTCATCCGAGCAGTCCCTGCAGATGGGTTTTTCACTGCCCCTGCCCTACACTGGACTGTAAGTAACATAGGGCCAGGGCCGAAGGCTGTCTGGGTCACCACTGTGTCCCTGGCATTGTGTAAGTACAGGATGTGGCTTAACCAACTATTCTATTCATCACAAGCAGGTCAGATGACATTAGAAATGGGACTTGTAGAAGCATATTGGTTATTAAATTGCTGAATTGATGGCTACTGCCTCAAGCTCCTCCGCCCACTCCCAGTCTCTCCCTCAAACGCTTATGGCCCCAAGATCTATCCGTTAAAGGGCCACATCAGGCCCAGCAGGGGGCGCCAGGGTTCCAATCGATCGATGTCTTCTGCACTGACCAATACTTTTAAATACTTTGAATCTGATCTTTTATTAGAAGCATCACTTAGATTAAATTATTAGCGATTTCCTTTTTTGCTTTGAGAGAAGAGGAAGAAGCATTTTTATTTATTGGATTTTAGTTGTTCATCTTGGTTGTTCCCTTTGGATGAGAACCAGGGACCTAGGGATGTATGTGGACTGCGCCCAACACCTCCTCCACCAGGGGGCGCCACTAGCGCTTTCCTTAAGCACATCTAACTAAGAGGAAGTCGCTGTCCTCTCTTGTCGCTCCCTTGAAAAAAAGATATCTGATTCAGTCCCCACCAACAGATACAAGTTTGAGGTCGGGAAGGATGAAAAATCAAACAGAATCAGGAGAGAGGAAGAACAAGAAAAAGCCAGTGTAGATGCAGGGCTCTGCTGACCGGTTCATCTTAACCAAGCTCCTTCCCCACCAGGGCCAGAGAGAGGACTCTGTCTGACCACGGAGCGGAGCGTGGAACCATTCCTCTCCCTCCCTCTCCTGTGGGCACTTGGGGAATGTAAGCCTTTCTACGTCTTTTTCTTAAGCTGGCTGAAAGCCATGAAACCGAACAAAAGGGTTTATGCTACTTTCTTCGCATTCTTTTTCACTGCCTAAGTCAAGAACCATGGATTCTGGGGAATTTTCTGAGCCCACTGCAGGCCATGTCACTCCCTGCTCTCTGACTTCCCTTAAGAACTTGAGTCCCTGGTCTCTCGTCTTTGTCTTTTGGTCCTTTAATATCTATGGCTGAACCAGCTGTTCCCTGGAAACAGATGGCAAGACATCAGTGAGATACTCTATTGACCTCTGGAGCAGAGGTACTTATGTGTAGCTTCTTTCGGTCAAGTGTTACATCTTCTAGATAACAGCCATACAACCAAACCCACGTGCAGGATGAGAGAGGGTTAGGGGTGAGGTTGAGGAGCTGGGAGTTGGCGGTTGAGGGGTGGGTAACAGTCTGAGATGAGGTGGGGTAGACAGGGGGTGCGGAGAGACAAGTGTTTGGAATAAGGATGGGCTTGAGCTTGAGAGGGTTGGGAGTACAATGAGCTTGGAGATGAGATTGGAGGGGAGTTGAGTAGAGGCTGAGGCTGGGGCTGGGCTGGAAGTATGTTTGGGATAAGGAAGGGTTTACCCTGGGCTGGGTGCTGAGTTGGGGTGGGTGGGGTACTGAATTGGGAATAGGATTGGGTGACATTGAGGTGGAACTGGGGACGGATAGGGTGGGGCATGGTAGAGACGCCATACTCACCAGGGTTGGGTCGGTTACACAGGTCTGACCCACACACGGCCTCTCTAAGGGTAATGATCTGCAGGCCTGTCCGGTAGCTCATGGTCTTGTTGATCTTCTCTGGGTGGGTGCAGCCTCTCTCCACCACCTCCAACTCCTCCCCTCCTGTGAAGAATGCAGCTTCATTACTCCAGAGGCTCCTCCGGGTCCAACCAGCCTCTGACGCTCCTGGTTTTAAGGTTCCCCACTCCCAGATCTGATTCCCACCAGGCCTCTCCTCTTGTTTGGGTCCAATTCTGGGTTTTCTAGAGTTACCCCCACCCCAGGGAGCCTGCTCTCTTAGTGACGACACTGTCCCTGGGAACTTCTGAATCTTTCTCTCCCAACTTAGTGATCTTAACAGGATTAAATGTCTTAATAGGATTTTTTTTTTTTTTAAAGAAAATGCTTCAAACTTACCACCAAAAGTATGAGATTGATTTAATGAATACTGTATACTTATCACCCAACTTTGTAAAATAATAGCATTTTGCTATATTTATTTCAAATATTTTTTAACTGGAATTTAAAAAATTATTTTAAAGGAAAGGTGCAGGCAGGAATGAAGGCGAGTAGGCAGGTAGGCAGGGAGAGAGAGGAGGATGAAGCATTTCTATTTAATTTCCAGTTACTTGTTTAAACTGGTTGTTTCCCCCGGATCTGGGACTAGAACCCAGGGACATGTGGCCTGTGTCCTTCAAAGGCTATTAACCTAACCTCTGTGCCACCAGGGTGCACCTCAGATATTTTTAAAAGAAACTAAACTTTTAAAAAGACACAGCGAAAACCTCCAGCTCACCCCTCTTAAATCCCATTCCCCTCACTTAGGCACAGGGTCCAGAGAGTCTTACAGTCTGTATGTATAAAATACATACTATTCTTTTACATATTTGATACTTCATAGTCAAAGGGATACTTTGCAACATGTTTTTTTCTCTGGATCTTGTGCTTTTCAGAAGTAGCCACTTGATTGCCTGTGGCTCTGCCTCCTTCATTCTGACTACTACCAAGAATTCCACTACATGATTAGGGCATAATGTGTTTTCCCTTCGCTGCAGATGGGTTTCAGGTTGTTCCCCATAGTCTATACTGCAAACATCACTGCTAAGAATCTTCTTGCAAAGGGAAAGAAGTGACGATCAAAATGTAGACATCCTACTGAATGGAGAAGATATTTCCACATCATACATCTGAGCAGGGGTTAATCATATCCAAAATATATAAAGAATTCATACCTCCTCCCCCTAAAAAAACCTGATTTCTAAAATGGACAGAAGATCTGAATAGACAATTCTCCAAAGAAGACATACACATGGCCAACAGGCACATGAAAAGATGTTCATCATCCCTTATTATTAGGGAAATGCAAATCAAAATCACAATGAGAGATCACCTCACATCTGTGAGAATGTCTATTATCCAGAAGACTGGAAATAAATGTTGGAGAGGATGTGGGAAGAAGGGAACATTTATACACTGTTAATGGGAATGTAAATTGGTGTAGCCATTATGGAAAGCAGTGTAGAAATTCCTTAAAAAATTAACAATAGAAATTCCACATGATCTAGTTATCTCACTTCTGGGAATTTACTTGGAAAACACACAAAAGCACTAATTCAAAGAGATATGTGCACCCTCGTGTTTACTGTAGCATTATTTGCTATAACTAAGAGCCGGAGAAAACCTAAGAGACATTTACTGATGAGTGGATAAAGAAGATATGGTTCAAGGGGACACTCATGTGGCTCAGGTGTCTAAGATGCTGATGTGCAGACCATGAAAAAGCCAAGGACCTAGGTTTGAGAGCTGGGGTCGGGGTGAAAAACAAAAAAAAAAAATGAACAAGTAAATAGATAAAAATATTCCTTCCTTAATGTTTCTCTCTTCCTTCCTAAAAAAAAAAAAAAAAAAAAAAAAAAAAAAAAAAAAAAAAAAAAAAAAAAAAAAAAAAAAAAAAAAAAAAAAAAAAAGATGTGCTATACAGTATATACACAAGGAATACTATTCAGTTATAAAAAGATGAAATCTTATATACAGTGGAATACTACACGGTCCTGAGAAGAGATGAAACCCTGTCATTTGAATCCACATGGATGGAACTAGAGGGGATGATGCTCAGTGAAACAAGTCAAAAGAAGAAAGACAAAGACCAGATGACCTCACTCACAGGTGGAATGTGAATAGACAAAACAAAGGAACAGATGAAACATAACCCTGAAACACTGGCGACAGAACTGAGGTGACCAAAAGGAAATGGGGGGGGGGCACATGGTGACGGAGCCCACTGGACAATGGGGAAGAACATTTGGTGACGTGGTGGAAGGCAGGGTGTGCTGAAATATATCTAAGAAATGGGGAACCTAGACACAGGAAGTTATTTTAATATGTAGAATAATTACTACAATAAAAAATTTGAAAAGATGAAATTCCATCTCTTAAAATAACAATGGATGGACCTAGAAGGTATTATGCTTAGTAAAATAAGTCAGCAAGAGACAAACACCACGTGATTTCACTCATATGGCATATTGAGAAACCAAACATGTTGACTGACGAAATAAAACAAAAATAAACTTTTAGTCTAGAGGACCAAATAAGAGGAAGGGGCTGGGGTGGAGAAATTTCGTAAAAAGGGGTCAATTAAATATGGTAAGGCTAGAATAGGATACTGAGTGGTGAATTTATTTTAGTGTATATAGAAGCTGATTTATGATAATGGACACCTGAAACTTAATAATGTTCTAATGCAACATTACATCAATAAAAATTATTTTTAAAGAAGAATAATCTTATACACGTGTCCTGGGGCACATTGGCCAAGGCTCTTTCCTGTTTCACTATTCCTAAAAGCCCAACTGCAGGCGTAGGTGAGCATTACTTCATCAGCGGTAGTTGATGCCAAATCGCTCTGTGCAGGGGCACCCCCTTCCCAGCAGGCCCTGTGCTCTGGCTCCTCAGCCACTGGGCGTTGTTAGATTTTTAAATGCTTGTCAATCTGGTGGGCTCCAGGCTGAGTCTCCAGTATTTTTTGTTAGCATTTTTCTGATGACCTCTGAGATAATGTGTTTTGGCCAGGTATTCTGCTGTAGTGGGAGAGCTCACCTGTCCATATGCGCAGGGTCGTGGTTCTGCAGAGGTCCTGGCCTTGCACACACTCTTCCACCTGGCAACTGCCGAGCCTACTACACAGCATGCACTGCAAGCCCCAGGAGGCTGGGGGAGGAGGAGGAGAGGTTGTCACACTCTCTGCGCCAGGGTCCCCCTCTTGCCCCTTCATTCTTCGTCACCAGAATCCAACCTCCAGAACCTGGGCGCTCAGTTCGTGCTCCAGTTTGGCCAGGCCCTGGGCTCCGCGGCTGGGTTGGGGCCAACCGAACTTTGAGTCTGCCCTGCTGACAAGTCCTTCCCTTACCGCTTGAACTGTGTCCTTGCACCGCCTACCCTGAAAGCCCTCTCCCCTGTCTGCCCTCCTGCCTGTAGACCTGGAAATTCTTTCTTGCCCCGCTGCTAATTAGATCTATACAGCCTGGCGAGTTCTCCGGACTCCAGCTGATCTTTAAGTTCTGTAACCCCTTTCCCCTTCCTCTTCTTAAACAGCTTCCCTCACCAGTGGCTCCAGGTTTTGCCCTGTCCTTAGCATCTCCCCAGCTTATTCTCCTTGACCCTCAAACCACTCTGAACTTCTAATCCGGAGATTCAAACTTCAATGTAAAGAGCCTCGGGGGGAAGAGTCTCGCCTCCCACTAGCTCCTCCCCAAGTTCTCTCCCCGCCCACTAGCTCCTCCCCAAGTTCTCTCCCCGCCCACTAGCTCCTCCCCAAGTTCTCTCCCCGCCCACTAGCTCCTCCCCCAAGTTCTCTCCCCGCCTCCAGCGTCTTCAGGTATAACTCTGCTCATCAGCCTCCCTTTTGGTCACTTCCCCACCCCAAATTCTGAGTTCTCCGGAGTCATTACTCACTCTTGACCTGGCATCCGGGGAGAATTCGTAGAACGGTTATTCATTACCCAACTGTCCCCCAACCCCCAAACCCTGTCCTGCCCAGCCCGAATCAGTTCCCTCTCATTTTCCTTTCATTTTTTAACCCTTTCCCCTGCATTTTCCGGGGAAAGGAGGTGAGACGGTCACGTCGGCTAGCGGGTAGTGAAAGGCAAGTCTTCTCGAGGGACAAGCCCTGGGTCCCCAGCTCTGCAACGTCCAGCCTCGCTCTCTTTGGACTTTGTATAAAACGAGGCGCTGTCCCCTTTTCTTTCGCGGGCGGGCGGGTCTCACCCTGGCGGGGTCAGAAGCCCGCACACTCATTCAAGAACCGCTTGTATGTCCTGACATCAGTGACTTCACCTCCCTGTAGTTTCTTTCTCTGTGAAAGGGGATTGAAATAATCCCGCCTGGCCGGTTCGAAATGGCAAATTTAGCAGAGCTCCTGGAATACAGGGCGAGCGTGCTCACTCACAGCCACAGTGGCTGTTTTCCAGTTTCTGTGTTTCCAGTTTCTGCTGTTTCAAGCGCTATCGCCAGAGCGCCGGCTGCGTGCCGGGGACTGCGCCAAGCGGCGCTGCAGAGCCCGAGGACTCGTATTTGACTACGGGAGGCTGGGAACGCAACGCTCCCGCTCTTCCAACTTGACCCTCAGCCCTTGAGCCCCGCCTGCAGACCCAGTTCCCCGCGCAGGCTGCAGGCACCAGCCCCTACCCGGAATGCAGGTCTGAACCAACAGCAAAAGCAGCGGCAGCGGCGGCGACCGGCCCATGTCCAGCAGTGGCGCCTCCCTGCGGGGCCCTAGCTCCAGGAAAGGGTTTTGTGGCCCCGGGACTCCTCCCAGAAATTTCACGCAAGAGCGAGTCAGCCCCAGTTGCGTGGGCGCTTCCCCCTCAAAAGCTTCCTTCTCTAGGGTGGGGACAGCCTGGAGTAGCGGGCAGAGCTGGCAGTGCTCTGAGTCATGTGGGCACAGCCTCGCTAGTACCCTTGCGCCTTTTCGACCTGGCTCTGTCCCCTTGTAGTTCAAGCAGTGCTCAACCCCGGTGAGAATTTCAGTTGTCCCTCTTGCGGGGATCCGACCCTTGACTTGGTTGAGACCTTAGCTACACAGAGTGTTAAGTATTTTGAGTCAAATCAAAGCCAACATATGGCGCGTCCTGGTGGCTCAATCAGTAAGTCCACGGGCGCAGTCCACGTACCTCCCAAGGACCCAGGTTGGAGCCCCAGACCTTGGGGAACAACCAAAGTGAACAATTTTAAGTAAAATAAATAAAACGCTGCTTCTTCCTCTCTCCCCGCTGCCTGCCTCTGCTCGCCTTCATTCCTGCCTGCGCCTTTCCTTAAGCAAACAAGAACAAAACACAGACAGTGACAATAATTAACAGATTGTAAGCCTGATCTTCAACTTGTCCCCATTCCTGAGGGCCACACGTCCACATTTCTAGATGTCAGATGGTCCACATTTCTAGATGTCAGATGGGCCCGCGGGGCCGAAGTGTTTTTCCCCCGTTGCATCTTGAAGTTCTCGGATATCATCGAGTATTCAGGAAAACAGCAATGGTCACAGGATGTGTTCATGCACAGCCATTGTGATTTATTTCTCTTCTTGTCTTTTTTAAGAGAGGAAAGAAGGAAGAGGAGGAGGAAGCATATTTATTCATTTATTATTATTTGTTCCCCCTGGCCTCAGGTCAAGAACCCAGAACCCTGACCTTTGTGAGGTTCACACCCCAGTTGCCAGCTTAAAGCCTGAGCCACCAGGGCACAGCAATACTTGCATTTATTTTTTACTTATTTATTTATTTACTTACTTACTTACTCTGGCCCCAGGTCTTGTAATCTTGGGTCTCCCCTGGTCTGCATCTTAGCTGCTCCAGCTGCCTGAGCCTTCAGCGTGCACTGGGAGCGTCTATTTAGTTGTTCATCTCCAGCTTTATGTGGGCCCAGAAAAAGACAGTCTTTGGTCTGAATTTTTTTTTTTTTTTTTTGAAGAAAAGCTGAAAATATTAGCGTGGGGAGTCACTGGCAAATCTTGGAGAAAACTGGAAGAACTCAAGATCCATCCCAGTTTACAGGTAGAAAACAAAACGTCAACACAATGAACTAGGAGCTAACATTTACTAAGATGCAAACGTAGGTTTTCCTCTGTAAAATCACCCTCGTTTTTACCAGAGGTTGCCAATTTAAGACTAATCAATTTGCAAAATAAGTCGTGTCAATGAAGTCAGTGAAATTGGCCTGAAATACAGTTACAACAGGAATCAATCATAAAGGATTTTTTTAAAGCTACTTTGTGGGAATCTCAGATTGAGCTTTTTTTTTTTTTAAGGAAATATGCAGACAGGAATGAATGTGAGTAGGCATGCAGGAAGAGAGAGCCAGAAGAGCATCTTCTTTTGTTTTTTTATTTAGCTATTCACAATGGTCGTCCCCCACCCCCAGGTCCAGCATTGAAAGCCTGGGTCCCTGGGGGTGTATGTGGGCCCGCACTTCTTCAGAGGGGGATGACCAACTACTACCCCACCAGGGTGTGCTTCAGATTGAGCTCTTAATAGTCTGTTCAGACTCAGAAGACAAGACACCTGCCATCTGACTTCACCTGCAGCAATACCTGTAGATTTGGGTTACTTTCTCTGTTTTCCAGGTTCCCCAAACACTCTAGGTTCCTGAGTGTGTCAGAAAGTGACCTTCCTTCCTTGCTTGGGAAACTGTGTTAAGCCCTGTAAGCAAGTCCCAGGCCTGTTCTCCAATGACTTATTGCTTCTGGAAAGTCAACCTTCATTCCTTAAACCTGACTGGTTACATCTCCATATAGAATATTCCAGGAAAAGCCTGGGCAATAAAACGATGTTGCCAATAGTTTCCGCTTATAAGGAAAACAGATTTTTATTAAATGTATGTAAATATGTTGCCATGAAAGGAAGAATGCTTCACTAACTTTCCAAATTCTGGAGGAGGTTAGGGAGGAAAAGTACATGTTTCATCTTTGCTCACAATGTCATATGTCATTAAATGGTGGATTACTTAAGAGAAAATAAAGAAAAAAATTTAAATGTTAAAAAATTCATATGAAAGTGACAGGCATGAGTTACTACTAATCAAATTAAAAGAGAATCAGAAACATTGCTAAAGCACTGATTCAATAGTCAATCTTAAAATTGTATGGCATTTCTCTAGGAGTTATATGGTAATTGATATTTTCTAGAAAAACACTTTACTGCAATGCAGGTTATTTCAATTTCCAAGTAATACTTTTAGTTTAAAAATGTACTTACTGTAAAACATGTACTGATATGTATTACACATGCCATATATACATATATATATGTATAGTTGTATAAAAACTGAGATACTTCCAAAAGTGATCATATAATATTCCTTAAAATAAGCTTCAATTAGCAAAAATAGCCATTGATTAAAATACATGAAATAGGTGCGCCCTGGTGGAGCAGCAATTAGGTCAATTGCCTTCAAAGCAACGCAGGCCACATACTCCTGGGTAACAAGCAAGTGTAAACAACTAAATAAAATAAATAAAGTGCTTCTTCCTCCTCTCTCTTCCTGCCTGCCTATTCACCTTTATTCCTGCCTTCATCTTTCCTTTAAAAAAATTAAATAAATGTATGGCCCCAAACAAAAATCTAGTGATCTAATTTTTCATCACCACAATATTTCTTAGCCAAAGTTTTGCCAACACCAATACAGGAGACCTTTATAATTCAAACAATAAATAACCCAATATGAAAAGCTTGACTTGTTACAGTTAATTTTAGACAGATTGGTTGCAAGCATCCTATTTTAAAAAAGTATCAGAAAGTTTTAAAGCAGGAGTGTCCATGGAGTAGCGGTTGGGAACATTCCACCTACATTCAAAAGTCCCAGGTTTGTGTCCCGAGGCTGATGGGAACCACCGAGATGAACAATTAAAATAAAGTGCTTCCTCCTCTCTCTCCCTGATTGTCTGCCTCTGACCTTCATTCCTGCCTGTACCTTTCCTTTAAAACAGTTTTAAAATACTTACATAGATTATTATGAAACAATCCTCAGTTATTCATTTAGTCAAAATTACAATTAGAAATTTAAAGATCACATGGTTTGACCTGACTTAGAAAGGTAACTTACTTGAAGTACAAAATATTTGCTTTCTAGAAAGTTTTGTTTCTTCATTTGTTTTGAAAGAGGAATGAAGGCAGACAAACAGGACAAGAGGAAGAAGAAGCATTTTTCTTTATTGATTGATCTGTTCATTTCGTCATCCCATGGCCTCCACTCCCAGCCCCTCAGCCCTGAGTCTCAAACGCCTGTCATGTCTCAGTCACCCGAGCCACCAGGGTGGACCTCTATTTTTATTTCGAAAACAGTTTGCCATTTCTTATTAAAGTGGACCACAGATTCAAACTACCTTTGTTCTTTAGCAGATGAAAGAAATTAAACTTGCTTTACATAAGTATATGTAATTGATATTAGAACTTAATTCAAAAAACACCACTTATTTTGGCGCAGGCTGGTGGAACATGGGTCAGGCGTAGGCCGCACACAGCCCAGGTCCCGGTATTCGAGTCCCAGGGCCTGGAAGTACAACCAGGATGAACAACTCACTTCAATAAAAGATGCCTTCCTCCCATCAAAAAAAAAATTTCTTTCCCTAAATTCCTTTCTCGCACTCTCTACAGCATTCCTTTTTCCCATTCTGATTTTGTGTTAAATCTTTCCTTTTTCCAAGTCCAAAAAACCCATTTTCATCTTAAGACAAATCTCTTTTCCCTCAACAACAAAAATAAATCTCCATGGCTTCTCCCTTCCCTTTTACTGAGCACACATCTTAGTTTCACTATACACAGTTGTCTTTCTTGTTATCTTTCCATTTGCTTTGACTTCATATTATTAAACAGAACTCTTAACCCTTAACACCTTCATTTCTTAGAATGTTTTAGGGGGAACCGAGGTGGCTGAGACCTGTGTGCCCACCACATGCACCCAAGTCCCTGGTTCAAGGACCGGAACCTGGGGAAACAAGATGAACAACCAAATAAAAATACTTTTTCCTCCTTTCTCTTCTCATCTGCCTGCCTACTTGCCTTCGTTCTTTCCTGTACCTTTCTTTCAAAATTAAAAAAAAAATTCTGTAGCTAGAGATTTTGCTCTCATTTATTTTAACCATTTATCAAGTCTTTTCCAGGCTGACACACCTGACTTGAAGCTAAGTTTGGTTTCTTTTTCTTTTTTTGTCAGCCTTAAAACACATCAGCCAAGAAGCTGATATTGCTCTTCTAACAGCGGTCTTCTGGTTATAGGGGGGGTGCGTATGCTTAGTTTTTTACCAAGGTTTTGCTGCAACAGAGGTGAAGAGTATTGATGGCTGCTTCTTCAGGGAAAAAAGGCAAAATATTTATATCAAAGATATCCATTCTCTCTCCTCTGTGTTTGCAAAGATTCGCTAAGATTTTAAAAAGTAAAATAAAATGCAAGAAACAAAATAATCCCTCAGGATGCTCCTCACCAATCAGAGCAACTGCGTGCAGGGAAAGAGGCTGAAACCAGTGCTGGTCCACGTGCAGGGCTCAGCCCCTTCCTTCAATGTTGACTGAGACTGATTTTGTACCAGGCACTGATCCAAGGTCTGGGGACACAAACAAAGCCCTGTTCCCTGTGACAGGGAGGAGTTATCTAATCTATGGCAGCCAGGTGATAAGAAAAATGGGGGAAGGTGAAGCAGGTTGAAAGAAGTGCAAGAGTGTAAGGGCGGCATGTCTGTTTTAGGTGGAGTTTGGTTTTGAGGTTATCCTGAAGTCTTAGGAGGTGATTTTAGGTGCCTGAAGAGGGCTTCCCAGAGGAGGTGGCATTTGAGCAGAGGCTAAGTGTGGTGGGAGGGAAGAAGTTGGGGCAAGAGTTCAGGGGATAGGAAGGAGACAGTGTGAAGGCCCTGAGGTAGGGTACCTGATGAGCTCTAGGGACAGAATAGGGAGGAAGAGTGAAGTAGCTGTCTCTTCTTCTACAATAATGATGCTTTCTAATGTTATTCTTTCTAATTCACTGAAACCCTAATCTAATTTTTTTAAAGGAAAGGTGCAGGTAAGAATGAAGGTGACTGGGCAGGTAGGGCAGAAAGGGATGAGGAAGAAGCATCTTTATTTTATTTTTATTTAGTTGTTCACACTGATTGTTTCCCTCTGGGCCTGGGACTCGAACCCAGGGGTGTGTGGTCTGCGCTCCTTTGGAGGTGATTCACCCAACCGCTGCTCCACCAGGGCTCTCCTCTAAACTAATAATTTTAAGGTAATGAAAGTCCCAGTGAAATTCTCTAAGAGGCAGTACAATCGTATGACAGTCAGATACTCTTAAGAGACGTGTCATTAGGCGATTTTGTCAGTGTGGGATGTACCCCCTGGAGAGTTTAGCCCACCACACAGCCAGGCCAGGCAGTGCAGCCCACAGCAAACGCTGTCACCTTGTGCACTCGTCTGTCATTGACTGAATGGGGCTGAGTGTGGGGGGCTGACATGAGACCATGTGCCGGCGTGTGGCTTTGGACGGGTTACTTAACCTCTCTGTGCTTCAGGTTCCTTATCTGAAGAAAAGTGATGCCAAGTGCCTCCCTCCCGGGCTGGACTGGGTTTGAGACCTGGGACGAGGGGGTGGCAAATAATAGCAACAATAATAAGTAATAATAACAGTAATAATCCTGCACTCAAGGTGCTTACCACAGCACCTGGCATGGAGTATGTGCTCACTAAATACTACGACCACCATGGCTTGTGTGGCCAGACTGGCCCTGGCTTTGTCCGGAGAGGGGGGTGGGGACATGTCACAAGTCTGAGGGCAGCACTTGTCGCTGATGACTGCGGGGCCAGGTGGCTTCCTGCTGGTCACCCTGGGCTGCCAGGTGACCCCCTTCCACCCTCAGTTTCCCCTGTGGAAAACAGCACCTGGTGGGTGGGTGTGAGGACTGAAGGGAGAGGTGGAGGGAAAGAGGAAGCTGGGTGCTGGGTCAGGTGGCTGGGGCTGCGGCTCAGTCACTGGCTCCTGAGTGACCGGAGCAGGTGGCTTGGTGCCTGTGAGCCAGCTGCACAGCAGGGGCTCTTGCAGGAAAGGAAACTGGGTTTGGGGGTCACATGGGACTGTGTGTTCTGCCCTGTCACTTCCTAGGGGATGACCTCACAGTCTCAGCCACCTTCCCTCTTTTGTTTGAGAAACGAGGGAAATAGCTCAGAGGCCAATCACCCCACCTCGGGCTGCTCTGGGCTCCCCAACATCTGTCCCCCCACCCCCCTTCCGTGCCTCTCTGACTCATTCTCTCTCCACCCTCTAGTGACACACGCCTCAGAGGTCCAGTGACGAGTTTTGAGTTTCAGCAGGGGAGCCACCGTGGGACCTCAGAAAGTGGCAGGAACCACTCCTGCCTGTGACTCACGGCCTTGCCCACCTGGCCAGGGCCTGGGGGGACCCACGGTTTCAGGGGCTTCCCTGCCTAGGAGAGGACAGACCTGTGGAGATAGGGAGAGAGGTAGAGAGAGACAGGGAC